>CANXYI010922874.1:0-10330 GCA_948208565.1 Hura crepitans | reverse complement strand
TCATAGTTAGCTAGACTAAAAACATTTCTCATCAATTTCTTAAAAGGAAATAAGTTAGCGACAAACTAATGATAATAATGACATATAAGATAGTCGCAAAAAATAATATATTATGATGGAATACAATTTTATCATTAATATATTTATTTTATAATTATTCAATAATTTTTTTATTACAATAATGCAAATTTAAATTATCGTGACAATATAATTATGACTAATGTAATTTTTCATGAATGTCAATTTTATCGTGATAAAAATTAATAGCATGTGACAATGTGTAATAAAACATTTAGATTTTTTAACAAAAATTGTAAAAATAGTTGTCACGAGTATAATTATTCACTAGTTTTTTTTTTTTATCGTGACAAATTATAGCATGCCACAAAAACATATTAAAATTTAGATTTGGGACAAGAAGAATTTGTGAGAATACAAATAGGAAAAAGCAATATAAGGACTAATTTTTTAATAAAAATATTTTATCACATATATTATGGAATATTTTTTATATTAACATGAAATATGTATTGATCACAAAAAAAAAAAATTAATCATAATATGTTGTCACTCATATAATTATGTAATTTTCTTGACAAATATATAATTATGTATAAAATTTATATCGGATATTTAATAAGAAAGAAGTGTTAATTAATAATACAAAATATCGTACGAAAATAAAAGAGAATATTTCAGGTCTAATACCTTCCAATAAAATTTAGCAAAGGACCATTAATACCAATAAATTTAACAAAAAAAATTAATTTTTAAAAGTGAATTCAATAATTAAGTAAAACACTTATTAGAGTTGATAACTAGTACTATATAAAGAAATGTTTAAGGCCATTTATCAAACATTTTAAATGGGAAGCATAAATTTTGTAATCAAATGAATTGAAGAACTAGTCGTGTAAGTGAAAAATAATTTTATTGATGAGATTAATGGAAAAGAGAGAGGCAAAGAGGGAATAAAGGATTTATATATAATTAATTCCTTTTTTTGGCATAGCAAAAAGGTTTAAAAAGAAAAAACAGATCAAAATTCTATGCTAATAGCTTATTCTTATATAGCACCTAAACTTATATAAACTAAAAATTCATCAAGACGATTATAAAAAATATTTTTTGTTTAATAACTAAACAATGCAAGTATTGTTTATATGGGAAGAATGTTATACCACTAAGTTCTTTTAATTAGTTAAATTAATAAGAGAAACATTAGCCCCATAAAAATACAAAGTTCAATTAATTTTCATGTCGTATCAATTAGTTTATATTATACCTTTTCAAATTAATATTGTACTATAGTTGAGGGTGGTAAAATTTGATCCATTTAAAATGAAAAATTGATTCAAATCCGTCCTATTTTATCAAAGATTTATTTATGATTTGATTCTTTTTTTTATTCGACCCAAAAATTTGATTCGCTTAACAAGAAAATTTTGACTTAAACTTAATTAAACTTGTCTCTAACTTATGTATAACCTAATATGTCTAACCTCTAAAACGATCTAACCCAATTCAATTATTGTGTTACACATTTATGATCCACTTGTGATCCGTTTATCTCACTTGTAATTTATGACTTTTATATAGTATAAATTATAAATTTTTTTAAAGCTCAAACATTCATATTTTTAATGAATTTTTTTTAAAATTAAATAAAATAACTTCATCTGACTCGACCTATTTATTACCCAACTCATTTGAGATTCAACTTATTTAATATGTTTCATGTACTATATAAATAAATAAACTAACTAATTTTAAATAGATGCGAGCATATCTTTATTTGGCTTATAATGAATTAATATGATTTTTAGAAAAATATTCAAAAATTAATTTTGATTAAACAATATTTAAAAATTAATTTTGATAAATATATCATTATCAATAATATATTGATGATTAAATATATTGAAAATTTCAAATTTCAAATTTAAGCACTTCTCCTTTTATTTATAAAAAAAATAAATAATACACATGTAGAAAATGCTCTAATAATATTTAGAAAGAGATACACGCATAAACATATTTGTCTTTATCCTATTAATTCTATTAAGCTAGGAATTTTTATTAAAAATTAATTATGCCTAAGTACATATATCTCTTGAGTAACTAGACCTTTTATTTTCCTCTTTGACTTACACTAATTACATATTCAAATAATATAAGATATATTGGTTGAAAATTTACAGAATATGCGAGATTAAATTAGAGATTTTACCACCTATTTCTATCATCTTATCAAGAGTTCTTAAAGAAGAAAATGTGTGATCTAAATTAGGCAGCATCAATTATTCTTCCTAATTTTCGGCTACAATAATTAAATCCTAATTATTAGATTTTTTTTTTTTTCGAAACACCGCGGAATTTTTTTACTCTCCCTCCAATAAAATGAAACCTAAAATTTTTCATTGCTTCCAATTAATATAAAAAGCCACCATCTCTCTCATCAATCCTTTTTTTCTCTAAAATAAGTTTTTTATGAGTTCCAAGTTCCAACGGCTTCTTCATCGTCTTCCTTGAAAGAAGTGATACATAGTGTTGTTGTAAGTTATACTCTTTTAACCTTTTCAATCACTTATCTATTTTTTCATATATTCTATAAACTTCAATTATAAGCTTTCATTTTTAGTTAGATCGCATATAGTTTGTTGAAACTTTATTCTTTATCTTTCTCTTTAATTGAAAAATATTACACGCTATCAAATTCGTATGATTAGTTAATTTAAATTGCACTATGATTAGAAATATTTGATCATATAATTAATTTCATTTGATTCTTTTATTTGACAAAAAATAAATAATTATTTAACATTTTGCATGTAAATAAGCTGTACATCATCTCATATATTTGTGTATTGATTTTGATTTCAACTCAACGTTTAAAATTTTAACTAATTTAATTATCTATATTTTATTATTCAAATTACAATTATCTATTTCTTAAAAGTTTAAGTTTATTTATTTTGATTTCATTATCTATATTTTATTAATCAAATTATAGATATTGTTATCTATATTTTGATTTTTATTGAATTATTAATTTTTATAATGACTATTTTTTTCTCTTATTTGTAGGTAGAAGAATTTGGATAACTCAATAATTTCATTTTATTTTAATTTATTAATAAATTTTGATGATTCAATGTTCTAGAAATACTTTTTTTCTAATACGATGGATTTACATCTTACAGATTATTTTATAATCAGTTTATTATTTATATTTTAAATTTATTAATAATTTTATTAATTTTGTAATATAATAATGTAGACACCTCACCTTTTAGCCCATAATAATAATTAGAGCAAAGCTTAAGCAACAAGGCAAGCAAGTTTGAAACAAAGTCTGCATGGACTAACATGGCACAAGTCTACCCGGATTTAATGCTATGGGTCTACACCATAGCCAGCTTAGACTAGTTGAGCCCAAAGCCTAAGATCCGCACGAACAAGCTAAAGCCCACATCCGCATGGATCGAAACTAACCAGGCCTATGGATTGGCAGGAAAACTTATGCCTAAATCTGCACGGACTTAGCCATACAAGTTCGCACGGACTTGCCGACGAAAAGCTTTCAAAAGCATGAACTTCCTATTCAGATTCTGTCTCCTAATCCTAGAAAGATTCTATCACTTTTAGACTAGAGAGTCTTCACTCTAAGCCTATAAATACCCTTTTTTGGGTATGAATAGGAAAGGGGAGGGGAATCTCAGAAGGAAGTAATTATGAGAACAGCCAAAACCCACTGTCCATGAGTCCAGGAGAGAACTCTAACTAGGAATTGCTCTATTAGTCCTATTAACCCATACTCAAATATTGTTCTTCCAAGACTCTACCTTTGCGTTGTTGCTTGAAGTCCACTTACAAGGGTAAGATCTAAGGCGTCTCACTGTACATATTGATACTATTTTCATGGACCCATGATCTCTAAGGATTGATCTCAAGTGAGGTGATTCTATGCAATCCCCACTTTGATCATAGGAGTAAGTCGTCGTTTTAAGTTGTTCCATATTGTAAAATTGACTGTTTTTATGTTATATCTATTTTATTATTTTTGTCTTAATTGCACAGACCTATATATGAGCATGATGACGTCTGCACGGACTTACTTTATTGGTATGTGCATGATGCATCGTCCGCATGAACTTATGTTCAATAACAGTGTCATATTTGTTTTATGTATCATGTTCCAATGTATTTTCTTGACCATATTGATATCATTCTATGATGTTATCACATTGTACAATTATTTCGCTTTATAATATGCATATTGTTGACGTACTAAAACTGTTGTGAAGTCCGCACGAACTCCCTCTTACGAGGAAAGCAATGCGTATGGATGATCTTGTCTCATTCTTGTTTATTTTGTCTCCAACTCCCTCTCATGAGGAACGTAGTTTGCATGGATATATTTATGTTGAGCATGTTTATTCTGTTATATAGTCTGCACATACTCCTTCCTATGAGGAACATAGTCTGCGTAGACATTTACTTTGAATTCCAATTTTCACATGTATTTGTATTTCTTGTCTTCTTTTTCAATCCTTATGAATCTTTTTTGGTATCGTTAACCTTTTCCTTTGAGCTATATACAAGTGACCCTTCTCACTGGAGTGGAGGTCTAAACGGATATAATAATCCTTACAAGTAATAGTCTGCACGGACACCCGCTAGAGCTACATAGGGTCCGTGCGAACTTGACGACGTACAAACGGGACCAATTAAGTGCTCTATTTTATTTCCTTTCTTTTTGTACCCTTTTAATTCTCTTGTTTATTTTTGGTTGTAATAAGTAGTTAAACAACTCGTTTTACACACCAAATGCATAACTCACATCAAATGGTTTTCTAACTAATTAATCGGTGTTTTTATAATAAAATGATTGAGTTTTCTCTAATCAAAAGTCACATAAAAATGTATTTAAATAAAGACTAATCTCCTAGAGATGAGAATTGAGCAATTACTGCCAATTCCTATGGAATTACGGGTAATTGTCAAGTTATACCACAAGTAATCAATAACCCAATTTTTGGATGTACAACATACTTGTTGTATTCTTTAAATAATGTATTTACTCTTTCTAAATGAAAATGTGGAATAACTACTTTAAATATAATGCATGCTTGCTTGATATAGGATGATAAATGTTACAATATACAAAGAAGGCATATTATTGGGTATAAATAAGATCAGAATTCTGAACTTTTTTAGTACAGAAGATTAGAGGTCTTGGTGTAGAGGCCAAGTGGCAACTCCCAAACACTAAATTGCTCTCGTCCTTTATAAAAAATACAAATTTTTTCTATAATAGCGACTCCGCTGGGGACTGAGAATCTCAATTTGAAAGTGCCCAAATAATATGCCATCTAAATATTTTAATTTTTATCAATCCCATGCATTGCATCCTATCTAAACTATGTCCCTTTTACCCTGGATGGTGTTGTGAACCATGACTCTATTTTTCATTCAAGAATGGAGAAGTGCTAGCATATCCATCACTCACAAGCCTTGTGCCTTTGAGTATATGAAAAGGTGAACTAATTAGTTGTTATTATCCTTGATTGGAAAAACCCGTTAAGAGGGACCTCTGCTTATGGGAGCCATAAGCCTTTGACCAAACCATGAGCCCATATAGTCAAGCTTAGCAACTTCACCTAGGTTACATGACCTTAAGTGATTGTGATTGCATTATGACTGCTATGTGGGCCTATTATGTTTGACCTTATATGAAGTGGGGGCAAGCCCGTTATGCCTTTCGTCTAGAATGGACCCAACCTAATTTCACCTCAAACAAGCCTTAAATGTTATGGGCTATTATCCTTACATGCGCTTTAAATACGAGAAGTCATTAGGCCTAATTAAGCTTATACTCGAACCTATGCATCCCCCAATGATGCTTAGATAAGCCCACTTAGGAATAATGACTAAGACCACGTGTGTAGGAGTAATAAGGTTAAAAGGTTTAGTGCTTGTGTTTGTCTTTGTACACCCTAACTTGTATCCTTTTTAACATTACATTATAAACTTTGTGTCCTTTTTATTATATCTTTCTTGTTTCTATGTACCATGTATATATCATGCTTTAATGCACACACATAACAATATACCTATTACATGACATAATCTTTGTGTCTTTCTTGTGAACCATATATAAACCTTTACATTTCTATCCTAACCCTGCTACTTATGTAGACTTAAGTGCACTTCACACTAGCACACGAATCGCTAACCATGCTATCATCTTGTAAAGGGTCATTAACTTCTCACTCATGCATCTTATAACCTCATACTGTGGCAGTTTAGTGTTTAGGAGTCAACACGTGAACTCTACAGATAGTATGCAAGTAAGTGTGAACAAGGAAAATTTATTTATTTCATTGAATTTAATAAAAATTAAAAAAATTATTTAAAACAAAATATTTTACAAAATGAATTTATTGTATGGAATTAATTGTCAAAATGTAAATCCACTGCAATCGTAATTTTGACAAATTTGATTTTTTATCACTACTTCAAAGAATTTCTTTTTTCTCATTCATTTAATTTTGAGAAAAGTCCTTTTATCACTAATACTAAGGTAATAAATAAGTTGTCATGAAAACAACTTTTGGCAATTTTTTTTTTCATAAAAGAAACTTGTAACTATAATATTTTGTCCCCAATATTATAGTATCAAATTTTATTTATAGAAAATTTCTCAAAATCTCGTTGCTAAATAAATTGTCACTAATAAAATTTCATGAAAAAAAATATTGTCATCATTTAAATATTGACAAACTAAAGTTTGTCAACATATAAAATTTTCTCACTGTAAAACAAATTTTTTACATTAAAATATTGCCAATTATATCAATATTTTACAAGTTGTGATAATATTGTTTTTAATTGTGACAAATATTTTATCACTTCATCAAGGCTTTGGTGACAAGTACTTTGTGACTATAAGTAGTATAACTAGTGACTAATAGTTTGTCGTAAGAATGTGACTTGGGTGAAAAATACTCTGTGATAATAATGATCATGATTAATGAGAAGTATGAATATGCCACTATGTACTTATTAGGACAAGCTTATTTTAACCACTTCAATGACAAACACAATGTGTCAAAATATGTATCTTTTGACCATATTAATATTTCTTGTGACAAAATTTTTTGTTGTAATAGATAAAATTTGTTGTAGTAATTGTCATTATTCTAGGAATCAAAAAATGTCTCAAACAAATGAATCCTAGATAATGTTGCTACATCTCGAGGTAGTGGAGGTAAAATCCACTAAACAACTAAACTAAGGGTAGAGGGTAGTCCCTTAACCTCTTGTGATAGCTCTTGTAATGGAGAAATTGGTGATTTTTCTTGTTAGGCACTTCCGGTATTATAGATACCTCACTTTCGACCTATGATGATAGCTAAAGATAGACTCTTAAGCATGGTACACACCTTCAAAAAATAGGTTCATATGGACCTATTAGATAATGTTTGCATGAACTAAATACAAAAGCTAGGCCAAAACTCAGCCCACAAAACTCACAGACTAGTGTGCTAAAGCTTAGTCTGTGCGAACTAGTATGAATAAGTCCGTACAGACTTGTCGACGGAAGAAGCTTTTTCGAAAGTAGAATTCTTCCTATCCAGTTCAAGATTCAAAATCTTATTAGGGCTGGGACTCCTTTCTGAACGGGAAAAACCTAAGAAAAACCTAAAATATAAATACTGCTCTTTAACCAAAGAGAAAAAAAAGAGGTTGAAAAATACTCTTTTAAATACATGTATCAAATTGGAGTATCTAGAAAACAATCACACATCTATACACCAAATAAGCCCTATTTTCCTCCCAAAACCTTCACACACTTGTGCCATTGCTTGAAGGGGACATTTATTCAGGTAATGTCTGAGGTCTATAATCTATTTGGTATTGCTTTTATAGGCCTATGATCTCTAAAGATTGATTTGTAAATGAGGTGATACTCTGTTATTCCCACTTTAGATCATAAAGAGTAGGCTATTAAGACAAAAGGTGTCATAGAATATTAATCATCATTCTTACATGAAGTATATTATGTTGTGTTAATTAGCATTGAATGAATTTGACTGTAAGCATGATAAGGTCCGTACAGACTTAGATTCCTTAATCATAAGCACGATAAGGTCCGCACGGACTTATATTTCTTATGTGAACATGATGAGTAAGTCCACGCGGATTTATATTCAGTAAGCATGATCTTATATTTTAAGCATTTTGTTATACACTAATTGATTTTATTGGTCATTCTGTTAATATGATGATATCATGCATGAAAGTATACATTGATATGTGAGGAATTGTCAAGTAGTTCGAATGGACTTCGTATCACAGGGGCTGTAGTCCGCACAGACCTATGGTGATAAATTGTATTATGGTTATTTAAGCTTTGTCTTATTTATACAATTAATTTTTCTTGATCTATAAACTTTAAATGTGTTCATATTTTGTCCATTATGTGTTAACATTTGTATGCTCTTGATTTAACATTGTTTGAATTTGTTGTCTTTTGAGTCATGGCTGGATTTGCTTGTTGGATTGAGAGTTGGGATGGACCTAACCTTTCCTTGGAGATAATCCACGAGAACTAAGGCTAGACCTTCATAAGGTCAGCACAGACCAAACGACATAAAAGCGGGACCATTTTAGTGCTTTATTCTAATTCTTTTGGCTATGTACCTATTATGTATTTTGGCTTATTTTGGATTTGCAATAGATAATTAATAACTTATTTTACACGCTAAACCCTAACTTCACATCAAAATGGTTTTCTACATAATTAATTGGTATTTTATAATAAAATGGATTTGAGTTTTCCCTAATCAAAAGTCATATGAAAAATGCACTTCAATAACCACCAATTCCTATGGAATTACGGGCAATTGTTAAGTCAAATAACAATTAATCAATAACCTATTTTCTAGATGTACAAATATGTTTGTTATATTCTTTAAATATCACAATTTACTTTCTTTGTATGAAAAAGTGATATGATTGAATTAAACATAATGCATGCTTGATTGATAAGGGATTGATAAAAATTACAATATACATGGACAACATATTATAAGGGCATAAATAAGATCTAAAATTTCGAACCTTTCTGGTATAAAAGATCAGAGGTCCTAGTGTAAAGGCTAGGTGGCAACTCCACTAACCACTCTCATCCCCAGTAAAAATATCATAATCTCTATAGTGGCGACTCCACTGGGGACTAAGAAATTTTAATTTGAAAGTGCCCAAATAATATGTCATCCAAATATTCTAATCTTTATCAATCTCATGCATTACAATTTTTTTAAATTGTCCCTGATTACTATAGATGGTGTTGTGAACCATGACTCCATTTTTCACTCAAGAATAGAGAAGTGCTAGCATATCTATCACTTACAAGTCTCGTACCTTCGGGTATATAAAAAGGTGAATTAATCGATTACTATTATCTTTGATTGGAAAGACCCATTAGGAGGGACCTCCACTTGTGGGAGCTAATAAACCTTTGATCAAATCATAAGCCCATATAATTAAACTTAGCAACTTTCCCTAGGTTGTATGACCATAAGTGATTGCGATTGCATTTTGATTACTATGTGGGCCTATTACATTTAACCTTATTTGAAGTGGTGGTAAGCCCATTGTGCCTTTTTATCTAGGATGGGCCCAACCTAATTTCACATCAAATAAGACATAAATGTTTTAAGGCCACCGTATTCGCTTACGCTTTAAATACGAGAGGTTATTAGGCCTAACTAAGCCCATGTTCGAACTTATGCATCCCCCGATGATGCTTAGGTAAGCCTACCTAAGAAGAATGACTAAGACCACATGTATGGATAAAATAAGGTCGAAAGGATTATTATATATGGTTGTCTTTTACTGCATCATGAACATGCATTGCATATCATGCATCATTTATATTTTGCATTATTTATACTGTACATGCAACATGTCTAACCTTCTATTTTATTTAGCCACCATTGATCCTTCACTCACTGTGCAGTGGAAAAGAGTAGGCAAGCAGCTCAATCGAGTTAGCATAGAAGTACCCGTACAACTAAAGCAAGGAACCATGTCTACTAATGAATACATGACTAAGGCCATGTTCATAGAGGTAATGGCTGAGATGGAAAGAAGGATGATGGCAGCTGTTACCAATACTTTGTCCAACATACAGAATCTACAAGAGGTAGGACAAACCTTGAGTACCAATAAGGGTAAGGAGATAGTCGGAGAGCCTAAAGATGACCAATTTTCAGATGATGAAGTGCCACAAGTGGTTAAGACCTACAATAGGGTACCC
>CANXYI010922804.1:0-14708 GCA_948208565.1 Hura crepitans | reverse complement strand
AATTGATTTGAATATTAGCATGGATTTTATTTCTAGTCTTTAATAATGTTTATAATGTTGAATAAGATTAAAATTTTAAAAGCAATTCAAAAAGAACAAAAGTTTCATCACATTTCTAATTGTAGAGATTATGATATTTTTATTAGGGATAAGAGCAGTTAGTGGAGTCGCCACCTGGCCTCTACACCAACACCTCTAATCTTCTATACTAGAAAGGTTCATAATTCAAATCTTATTTATACTTTAATAATATGCCTTCTTTGTATATTGTAATTTTTATCAATCCCGTATCAAGCAAGTATACATTATATTTAAAGCAATTATGTCACCTTTTCATGTATAAGAAGTAAATTTGCAATATTTAAATAATACAACAAAGTATATTGTACATCTAGAAAGTGGATCATTGATTAGTTGTTATGTGACCTGACCATTACCTATAATTCTATAGGAATTAGCGGTGATCGCCCAACTCCCATCTCTAAGAATCGGCTTTTATTAAAATATATTTTTAATATGACTTTTGATTAAGAAAACTCAAATCTGTTTTATTATAAAAATACTAATTAATTATATAGAAAATCATTTGATGTGAAAGTTGAGCTATTGGCATGTAAAGCAAGTTGTTTAACTAATTACTACAACCCAGAATAAACCAAAAGAAATAATAAGTACAAAACCAAAAGAAATAAAGTAAAGCACTTGAATGGTCCCATTTGTACATTGTTTAGTCCATGCAGACTCTATGTAGCTTTGGCTAATGTCTATGCAGACTATGACTTATAAAAGATATTATGTCCGTCCGGACCTACACTTCAGTGAGAAGGGTCACTTACATACAACTCAAAAGAAGAGGTTTAACGATACCAGATAAAAGATTCATATAGACTCATAAAGAAGACAAGGAATACAAATATACGTGAAATTGAAATTCAAAGTAGATATTCGTGCGGATTATGTTCCTTGTAAGAGGGAGTCCGTGTAAACTTAAAGATAGAATATACAAGAATGAAGCAAGATCATCCGAATGGACTACTTTCCTCGTAAGAGGGAGTCCATGCAGACTTTACAATAATATTGACATATTAACATGTATTTTTATCGAATGAGATAATTTACACAACATGCTATCATCATAGAACAATATCAATATGGTAAACAAGAGAAATTAAAGCATGATATATAAGACACTTCAAACATTATTTTTGAACATAAGTTCGTGCGGACAACATATCATACACATGTTAAGAAAGTAAGTCCGTGCGGACTTCATCATGTTTACAAATAAGTCCATACAATTAAGACAAAGATAACATAATGAATATGATGTAATGATAAATAGTTGTACATTATGAAACAACTTAAAATCATGACCTACTCCTATGATCAAAGTAGGGATTACATAGAATCACTTCACTTGTGATAAATCCTTAGAGATCATAAGTCTATGAAAATAATATCAATATATACAGAAGAGGCTTGAGATATTACCCTATGAATAAACTCTTCAAGCAATAACACAAAGGTGTAGGAGTATAGAAAGAATTATTTTTAGGTGAGGCTAATAAGACTAATAGAGTGATTCCTCTTTGAAGTCTTATCTTGGACTCACGGATGAGTTTATTTGCTATTATCAATTTTATTTTCAACCTCGCATTCTCATGCACAAGAAAGGTATTTATAGATTTAGGTTTTAAGGGTATCTCATATAAATGAAGTAAAATCCTAATAGGATTAGGAATTGTAATCTAAAGAGGAAAATCCTATTTTTGGAAGATTTTACGTCGGTAAGTCCGTACGAACTTGTACGGCTTAATTTGTGTGGACCTAAATTGTATGCTTTCCCGCCAATCTATGGATCAGATTTGAGTTAGTCTGTACAAACCCTATCTAAAATAGATTTGTGCGATGTATGGGCCTTGGCCTTAGTAGAATTTATTAAGCTAGTACGGAGCTAAGTGGAGTATGCCAGTAGGATCCTATTTAAAATAGTATCATGCGAACTTACTTCTTAAAGGGTTTGTGCCATTGATAAAAAGCATATCTTTGGTGATCATCATATGCTAAAAAGTGAATGAATCCATACCGTAGAAAGCTTCACCCCAGCACCCCAGTAAAATTGGTGTCGGGCTTGGGCCGATCTCTGTTACCAATACAAATTTTCATTTTTTCTACAATTCAAATCACACGGCAAAATTTTCAAACCGAATCAAAGTCTAAATACATAAAAATCGACGATAAAAAATAGGGGCGTCTACCTTAACCAATTTTCATCACCTTCCTAAAAGGTAGAATGGTTACAAGTCTAAAATTGCACAAAAAAACATCTACTTATTTCGTCGATCCTAAACAACAAATTAAAATCTAACTACACTGTAAAAATCAAGCTAAATAAAGCTAAAATTACATTCAAAACACAGTATCCCCAATAAGAAATTCCCCTCCCCCTATTTCTCACATTTCCCTTTATTGCTCCATCTCGTTTATTTTTCTCAACGGATTGATCTATCCATTCCTATTACTATAAGAGAGTACTATTAGGTCTGTCGAAAGAAATTGCAAGAATCAATTCCTTGTTTCCACGGAAAAAAAAATCTCACATAGAAAACACATAAAATACAATAGAAAAAGAAAAAAATGAACCCCAAAATTTTTGTATCGAAGGGATCTCCATCCGAATTCTTAAAGGTCCAAGGCATTCTGCTCTCAGCCAACAATCCAGAGTCATAAAGCTGGAAGTTCTCCATTACAATAAAATACCCAAATGCGTTTCTCGAACCCAAGCTACAAACGCTGAATCTAAATTGAAATGGGTGAAAGAAAAAATGAGTCAGAAAGTTTGCAGAAGAAGGAAAAGGTTGAAGAAAGGTTAAAGCTTAAATGGGGAAATTGATTTTACAGTTCAATTAAATGTGTTGGGAGATGTAATTATTTGAGTTCACGCGTCTTCTTTTTCGTCCAATCCATCTCAATATTTACACTAACATTTCAGCCTAGAAATTGTTTATAATTCATGATTTAAACGATTAACATTGTAAATTGGAATAATCACAAGGGCCGACTTTGTAAAAATTTATAAATTGAAGTGTCAAATTATGTATTTAGCCTTTCAAAATAGCTAACTTTTAAGAGATTAAATTGAATTTTTATACGTACATAATCCATGAATGAATAGTTAATATTTTTGCCATTTTTAAGTCACGCAAATCTTTCAAATAATTAGATTTCAAAACACTCAATTTTTCAAAATATTTTCGAAAAACACATTACTTTTATAAACCTTCCTTTAATTTATTAACTTTATAGAAAACTTATTTAAGCCCAAGTTCTCCATGTATAAGGACAAACAAGAATAAATTAAGAAGAAAATAAAAATTGCCCGTTTCATATGTAAGATCGTTAGTGACGATGAGAATTGCATGGGTCTACTTGCTCATTTTTCTTTTAAGGAGTCTTCTACCTATGTTTATAGATTAAAAACTTATCTTTCGACGATGAAAGGTTTAATAAAATGAAAAATAATTAAGAAGTTTAGTAGAATAGCTTGCAAAACTTATATCGAAGTTCAATCCAATATATAAATTCACACGGTATTAGAAAAAATATTAATTTGTTTTTTAAATAAATTATTAAAAGATAAAATTTAAAGTCCAACTTAACAGGATCATTAGAAAAAATTTTATAGATGGAATTTAACATAATAATTAAAAAGGGAATAAACTAAAATAAATTAAACTGGTATCATTAATGTCTTAGATTTTATTATAGGAGGAAGGCTTGCTGGGCAATCCCCACGTGTTTTACACCCTCAAGAATGATCATCATATAGCATCTCTTCATGATTTTCCCCAATGGAATCTCAGCAGCTAATATTGTAAAAGCCAACACCCGAATGGTCACTGCTTTCACATGTATCTCGCTTTGCTGTGTGAACGTACGTAGCAGATCAAATATTATATTTTCATTTTGGGCACACACTTTTGTAAGGAAAAAATATATATAAATATATACACACACCTCCATGTGTATACATACGTATAAAACAAACCAATGGTTATTTGAAATTAGTTAATAAAACTTGTCCTGTTTTTTTGTCAAAATTCCAAACGAAATAAAATAAATAGGTAAAATATATTTTCATGTTTCTGAATTTTTTTATATTTTTCAATACTAAATCTCTATGTTTTTATAATTCTACATCTATATTTTAATTTTAAATTTGATCATATAAAATTTTTATTTAATTATTTTTATATTTTTATCTTATTAAATTAATTGTGTGATAAAAAGTTATGGAAAGAATTAATAGTTTTACGGATTTTTCGCAAATGAAATTTAAGCGTTTAATAGCTATTATTAATAATAGATAATTATTGGACATTATTTTGGCTATATAAATATTGGGCCTCTAATGTCCCTTATAACTAATTTATCTAATAAATTATAAAAATATATATGATTAAAAAAAATTCTTAATCGAACATATAATTCATTATTATGTTGAAAATTAAAAAATAAAAGATTAAACATTAAAATTTTTTAATATAATTACCCAACACAGAATAACTTAAAAAGTTCGGGATTGCCAGATATTAATAAGTCACAACAGAAGAGTGAGAGAGAGACAGAATCATTCTTTACTTGAGGTAGTATAACTTCTGAGCTTTGGGTCTTTCAATCTTTCAATCTTGCATATCTTCTCTTTCTTTCTGGGTTGTAACTCAAGTGTTTTATTTAATTTATTACATATATTTTTTTCTCTTCTCCTCAAAAGCTTATAAATTACGGCCTCAATTCTAGATTATGACATTTCTTGGCATCAAGGTAACTTCATAATCGACTTTCCTTTTCGAGCTATAGACTTGGCCGTATAGTTCTTTCTTTCTTTGCTATGCTTGCTGTTCAAAGGCTCTTGTTCTATTTATTTATTTTATTTGCATATGAGTTTGTTTTTGTACTTTAATGTTAGTTTTTTTTTTTGGTAAAAATCTTCTGTTTCCTTAGTTGGCTATCATTTTCCAATGATGCCAAAATGAAAAAAGATGGAACTTTTAAATTACCTATCTTGGAAAATTGCTGATATTGGTGCCTGTTTGATTTATTTATTTATTAATTTGTGCTTTGTAATCTGGATTTAGTTGTCTTGCCATACTAAATTTATTCCATTGCTTATATTTGTAATTTATAAGTTTATATATGTAAAGTTTTTGAAATGTTTATAATTAAGGTGGTGTTCAATTCATTGACTGGCAGTTCTCATGTTGAATGGAGGCCAGTGGGAGCTGAGAAATCAATCTCCCTGAGTGCAAGCATTTGTTTGAGATGGATGTGTTCTTTGTAAGGCCTAACCACAGAGCGTTAATTGCTTGCATACAATGTTTATTAATTTTTAGCTCCATGTGTGTGCCCATGGAAGTCATGGGTGAGACTGGAAATTCAAGTGCTTCTTCTTCGAGGCTAAGTGTTGTGAATATTGGAGCTCTATTCACTTTTAATTCAGTGATTGGTAGAGCTGCTAGGCCAGCTCTTTTAGCAGCAGTTGATGATGTGAATTCTGATTCCAGTATCCTTCCCGGGACAAAAGTGAACCTCATTCTTCATGACACGAATTGCAGTGGTTTTCTTGGAACCATGGAAGGTAGTTTGTGGAATTTTTATATGCTTCGATTTTTTTTATGAATCTAGTTCTTCTTTTAAGGCATTATAGAACCACTTCATTCATCTGGCCGTTGGTGGTCTAAAACACAGGAGGTTCAAATTGTTTTTTAATTTATGTTTCGAATCCTGTAATTCCTGATTTCTCTGCAGCCCTACAATCAGCATTTCGCCTTGCTCACTTGAAATTCCATATAAACATTAACTTGCTGCTGTGAACTTTGGTTTTGACACCATCTCGTTTTGCTAACACTGAGCTCCACCATTGCAGGCCACCGTTTTTGCTTAGATCGTGGTTGAGTATTTGCCTTCTAAGCTTGTAGTGGTTAGTCAAGTTTTATAGAGAATTTATTTATTATTATTTTTTTTTTGAAAAAAAGTTTCATTGATTCTTCAATTAAAACTAAAGACTGTTTTCTTATAATTCCATTTCTGAACTTCACATCTGATATGGGGTAGAAATCAAATAATGGGAGTTAATTGCAATGGTTCTTGAAGATCACATGTGAAATTATAGAGAAGGGGAGTTTAAAGTTTTAACTAAAAACCAATGAAACATTGAGTATTCTATTCTCTCTCTCTCGCTTTTTTTTTTCTCTCTCTTATTCAAACAGTCATTTAATAGAGTTTTTTGTTTTGGTCTCCATGGTTCTTTCAGCTTATTACCATCTAGTTTCAGTGCTCACTGAAATTTCCTGTTGTTCTGATATTGAAGGTCATGAAATTGTTTTAATGTCAAAGCTTGTTAAATTGAAGTCTGTGTACTATTCAATTTAGGAGAAAGGACTAATCTATCATGTCTAGCATAAACATAGTCAGATTATCTATGTTGAATAACATTATCTATGGAAAGAGAAGAAAAGAAGGATTTTAATGGCATTGGCTTTTCCATGTAGCTATGGAGCTAATGGAAGATAATGTGGTGGCTGCAATTGGCCCTCAATCTTCTGGAATTGCCCATGTCATTTCACATGTTGTTAATGAACTTCAAATACCACTTTTATCATTTGGAGCAACAGACCCTACTCTTTCTGCACTACAGTACCCATATTTCCTTCGCACTACACAGAATGATTATTACCAGATGTATGCAATTGCTGATCTGGTTGCATATTTTGGCTGGAGAGAGGTGATTGCTATCTTTGTGGATGATGATTATGGAAGAAATGGCGTATCTGTTTTGGGTGATGCGCTAGCAAAGAAACGTTGCAGGATTTCTTACAAATCTTCCTTTGCCCCTGGAGCACCTAAAAGTGAAATCAATGACTTGTTAGTTGGAGTAAACCTTGTGGAATCTAGGGTTTATGTTGTCCATGTAAATCCCGACTCCGGGCTTCAAATTTTTTCTGTTGCCCAGAGTCTTGGGATGATGACCAAGGGCTATGTTTGGATTGCCACAGATTGGCTTCCTTCCCTTTTAGATTCAAATGAACAAGTTGACACTGATACAATGAATCTCTTGCAAGGGGTCATTGCTTTGCGCCATTATACACCAGATACTGATCCAAAGAAAAGGTTTATGTCTAGGTGGAACAAGCTAAAGCACAAGGAGAGCGTTGGACCCACTGGGTTCAGTTCTTATGCACTTTATGCTTATGATGCAGTATGGTTAGCTGCCCGAGCTCTTGATACTTTTTTCAGCGAGGGTGGAAATATATCTTTCTCCAATGACCCAAAGTTGCACAACACAAATGGAAGTACATTGCACTTGGAATCACTTCAAATTTTTGATGGCGGCCAACATTATCTCCAGACAATTCTTAGGACAAACTTCACAGGCCTCAGTGGTCAAATTCAATTTGATCTTGATAAGAATTTAGTTCATCCTGCATATGATGTTCTTAACATCGGTGGTGGAACCCGCAGAGTTGGCTATTGGTCAAACTACTCTGGTCTTTCTACTGTTGCTCCTGAGACCTTATATCAGAAGCCCTCAAATACTTCCGCCAGCAACCAGCACTTGTACACTATAATATGGCCTGGTGAAAGCACATATGTTCCCAGAGGATGGGTGTTTCCCAACAATGGGAAGCCACTGCGTATAGCAGTACCTAATCGAGTAAGTTATAAAGAATTTGTGGCTAAAGATAAAAATCCTCCCGGAGTGAGAGGATATTGTATTGATGTATTTGAAGCTGCAATAAATTTGTTGCCCTATCCTGTCCCTCACACATACATGTTATATGGAGATGGTGAAAGAAACCCTGTTTACAACAATCTTGTGAATTCTGTTGCTCAAAATGTGAGTATCCGGCTTTAATTTGTAATGTTATTAGGTAGCCTGCAACTTTAATTAGCTTGGAGGTCTATGTACCTGATTTTGTTAGATTTTTTCTCCTTTCCTGTTAGATTTATGATGCAGCTGTTGGGGATGTAACAATAATTACAAATAGAACAAGAATTGTGGATTTTACGCAGCCTTACATGGAATCCGGACTAGTTGTAGTTGCTCCTGTAAAGGAAGCGAAGTCCAGCCCCTGGGCTTTCCTCAAACCATTTACTTTGGAGATGTGGATTGTTACTGGTGCCTTTTTTCTTTTTGTTGGGGCTGTTGTCTGGATTCTTGAGCACCGATTCAATCATGAATTCCGTGGTCCACCACGGCAACAACTTATAACAATATTCTGGTAAGTATGCTGCTAACTCATTTCAATTCCTCCTATTCAAGTATGCATAGCATTCTTCAAAGTCTGATAATTTTAATAAACATGTTTTTTGGTCTTGCTATTAATTTCCTAGATGTCAAGGTATAACAAGCACTAACAAACTAAAATTTGGTACAAAACAAATCATTGCCATAGATTATGCTTATATCAAAATTTGGTACAAAACAAATCATTGCCATAGATTATGCTTATATCAGTTATAACCAGAGTTCATCATATCTGCATGCAATTTAGTAAATGAACAAATGACTATTAAATGCCAGTAACCTGAAGCACAATGGTTGTCCAGTAAAGAGTCCTGCTCAGTTACAAAGTTTTTATCGAAGTGTCCCCTGGCCCTTCTAGTTATATACTAGCATAATGTGTTCTTGTTTACATTGATACTTCTGACTGACAGTTGTTCTAATCTTGCAGGTTTAGTTTCTCAACAATGTTTTTCTCCCACAGTACGTGATTATGCATAATCTGTCCTGCTCCTTCTTTACATATTCTATGTATTTCTATTAGAAACTCTTCTAACACTTTCTGCAACTTTACATAATGTAGGAGAGAACACTGTGAGTACATTGGGACGTTTGGTGCTGATCATATGGCTATTCGTAGTCTTGATAATCAATTCTAGCTATACAGCCAGTTTGACATCAATCCTCACAGTACAGCAGTTAACGTCTAGAATTGAAGGGATTGACAGTTTGATCTCAAGTACTGAACCAATTGGAATTCAAGAAGGATCATTCGCATGGAACTACCTGGTTGATGAGCTCAACATAGCAGAATCTAGGCTTGTAAAATTGGAAAGTCAAGATGAATATTTAACTGCCCTTCAACGTGGACCCAAAGCTGGTGGGGTGGCTGCCATTGTTGATGAGCTCCCTTATGTTGAGCTTTTCTTGTCCAACACCAATTGTGCATTCAGGACAGTGGGGCAGGAGTTCACCAAAAGCGGGTGGGGATTTGTGAGTATCAGACTTTTATCTGTCGGTTCAAGAATGAGTTTTCTTTTCTCAAGTATGTTGATTTATGCTAGCTAGGATTAACCAATATGCATATTATTGATATGTGATGATGCAACTTGATATTTTAGCTTAAATTCAACATTGTCACAAAAGAAAAGCACAAGATCATGGTAGTCTAAAACAACTTGCTTTCAAATATTGAAGATGAAAATGACAGTCTGTGCAACTGAAAATATATCATTTTAAATTACGGTGGCCTGAGTTTCAAGTTTTGATTGGTCTTACACTGTGAAACAAATTTCTTGATTTTCTTTTTTCATTGCTTCCTAAGAGAAAAAAAGGAACAAAAATTATGTTTTCATTCTCATGCATAATTTCTACTTGTGTTCAATTTTATCTAAACAAAAGATGAGCTTCGCTAAGGCATTTACATTTCCCAATTTCTACGTAGTCTGGAGATACCTTCCGTGCTTTCCTCGACTTAGAAAACCGAAAATTAATCATTTGTATGGATGTTCAAACCTCACATCCTCTTCTTAAAGACTTTGATTTCTATATATTGTGCCAGTTAGCCAACATTATTATGTCATAGCGATTAGTGATTTGATTAGGATAGCACATCAACCTATTGGAGCATATGATTTTTCAATCGTTGCCGCTTGCTTTTATGTTAAATATGTTACGTTTTGTTGTTTGTTATTGTCAAATTGATGCAGATTTATCTGTCGAAAAAATGTATGCATATTTTTCTTTATATATATATAGAATTGGTTGCTTAATGGATTGTAATTTGGTTGCAACATAACTTTTAACATGTTTGTGGTAAATTCCAGCCTAGTTCACAAATATTCATGTTCTGAATTTGAGAGGGGTTGGTTGCAGGCATTTCAGAGAGATTCCCCTCTGGCTCTAGACTTGTCAACTGCCATCCTCCAACTCTCAGAAAATGGTGACCTCCAAAAGATTCATAACAAGTGGCTGACACGATCCGAGTGCTCCATGCAAATCAGCCAAGTCGATGAAAACCGACTGTCCTTGAACAGCTTCTGGGGTCTCTTCCTCATCTGTGGCCTCGCATGCTTCATTGCCCTCGCGATCTTCTTCTGTAAGGTCATCTGTCAGTTCATGAAATTTACTCCACAAGAAGCTGAAGAGAGGGAATTGGAGGAGATTGAACCAGCAATGCCCAGACGCTCTCTACGCTCAACTAGTTTCAAGGATTTGATCGACTTTGTAGACAGGAAGGAAGCAGAGATTAAGAATAAGCTTAAGCGGAAGGCTAGTGATATCAAGAAACAACAAAGTCCCCGTATAGATGCACAGTCCAGTTCGCCTGCTTAAGAGAGAGAAAAGAATAAGAAGTTTTGGATTGATGAGATTTCTAAATGCTTCTTCCTTGAAAGTAGGAGATTAAATCCCTTTGAGCATATACTGATATTCCTGCGGTTTACGAAAAAATTAGGTAGCTACAATTGTTACGGAAGATTTTGGGAAATAGAAATTATTATTATTATTTCTCTAATTGATTTTTACGAAGTAGTTGGGGTATATATATAATTACAGGACCTTTAAAATATGAAATACAATATTTTTCTAATTAATTAAAATTCTAATTAGAATACAATTTTTCAATTTATACAAGTCAAAACTTCTACTCAAGTTAGTCATATTACATGTGCCTTGCAAACTAAACTAGCCTTAGAACTTTTCAATGGATCTATAAGCTTTGTATTTCATTGCAAATATCTATTTGCACCCTACTAGTTTCTTTTTAGGTGGTAGAGTACTGAGCTCTCAAGTCTTATTTTTGGCTAGGGCTTTAATTTCTTCAATCATTGTACCTTTTAACATAGGATCTTTGAACACTTCTTTCCAATCCTATGGAACAAATACAAAAGAAATAGACAAGACAAAATCTCTATAAGTAGAAGATAAAGAGTCATAAGATAACACATTTTCTTTTAGAAAATGTGTTTATTTAAATCATCAAAAGATAACTCACTAGAAGAGGTTAAAGATGATTTTTGGCATAAAGTAGGTTGCACAATGGCTTTTTTCGTCCTTTCTTTGTCCCTTCTTAAGTACCTTTCCAAGTTCAGTCTGTCTAAATGCCCAATTTTCTCCCTTTGTGCTCTAGTCTCCCCCTGTACATTACTTTCCCTCAGGATAGGATCAGTAGAATCATAGAACTAGGTATAATCTCTTTCTTCTTATCAATCTCCCTTTGAAGAGACGTTTAGGGATCAAAGTAGGGTTTAGTTTCCCTAAAAGTAATATCCATGCTAACAAATTACTTTTTAGAATGAGGATGATATCAGCTATAGCACTTTTTAGTAGGGGAATAGCCAATAAACACACTCAAACACCTATTGAGGAACAGTGTAAGTATTGACACCTTTTAAAGTTTCTAAAAGACTCTTGTAATCGAGAGCTTTAAGAGGCATTCTACTAATAAGATATGTAGCTACTCGTATAACATCCACTGAATATGACTTAGGCAGATTAATAGTGACTATAAGAGAACTAACAACTTCAAATAAATGTCTATTTTTCAGTTCAATTACTTCACTTTGAGCACTCGCATACGGACTATTAGTCTGATGAATTATTTAATATGACTCCAAATCTACTATCCATATATTTAGTGTCATTATCAATTCTAAAAACTTTTATCTTAGCATCAAATTGTTACTATCCATCTTATGAAAAGATTAAAAACATGAAAACACATTAATCTTTGCCTTGAGAAGATAGACTAATGTCATTCTAGTGCAACAATCAACAAAAGTAACAAACCATCGACTACCAGATAAGAAAATAGTTTGAGTAGGTCCTCACCATCCCCAAACATTAAAATGAATAACAATGCTAGTTCTGATACCATGAAATTTTTTTCAAAATAGAAATTATTATTATTTCTCTGATTGATTTTTACAAAGTAATATAGGGTATATATACAATTACAGGACCCCTAAAATAGGAAATGCAATAATTCTCCTAATCAAAATATAACTCCGAATTAGAATCCTAATTAGAATATAATTTTCCTATCTACACAAGTCAATAGTTACCAAATTAGAAGAATGTCAACCAATTGTAGTGCATTTTATATATCTTATAATATAAAGGTGTCTTGTAAAACTTTATAAATGTAAAATTACTCATTTTCATAAGCATGAATGCAATTTTCTAGATATACATAGAAATTTCGTTATATGCTTTCCAAGTAATGTATTTGTTATTTCTTTTTGTTTTTTTCCTCTAATATTTGCTTTTTCGAATCATGCAACCCTTTCTCATACTTTAATGTTCTCCATCCTTGTAAAACTTTTTTGTAATGCTTGTAAACCAAGGTTTTAAAAACAGTACTTTTTGGGCCTGATGAATATTTCTTGCGGTGTAGGGTATCATTTTAAGTCCAATGACTGGCATATTGGCCATAAAACTTTTGACGAGCCTGAAAGTGGGTAAAACTGATGAATTTAAAAATTTAGCAAAGCCAATAAATCATTTCGGGTCAAGACTAGTGTTCGTAGAGATAAAATGAGGCTGTGTCGGGACAACTCCAGGAAGTACCCAGATGGATCTGAAAATATCATACCCTGAACCTCAAAAATTCCATTGAGTATGATGGAGAAGGAATTATAATTTTCTAAGGTCATTTAATTTTTTTTCGGAATATTTTATTCTAACGAGTGAATAGTATCAAAAAGTCAACTGTTGACTTTTGACTTGAAATTTTACATGAGCCTTTTGTGACATTAAGTGATAATTTTTAAAATTAAAATGAATATTTTTGGAGGTCCAGAGAATATTTTATAAATTTCTAAAAATTAAAATGGTATAGAGTGAATAGTAACCCTAGCTCCCAAAGGAGTTTCGGGTTGAAATTTTGTAGGACCCCTAGTGATTTTAATTGAGGATATTTGGGACTAGAATCATGATTTTTTGAGGTGTATGGAAATTATTTTGAATTTTCCAAGTTAAAAGCAAAATAGAATTAATTTGGGCCGTCTAATTGACACATGGCACAATCGTGGTCATCCACTTTGCATACACACGTAAAGAGACATGTGTGAGGCAAGGATGGTAGAAAAGAAGTCATCTTCTTTCCCTAACTTGGAAAAGCCGACGCCATTACAAATAAGGCCTCCACCATTTTTCTTGCTCTTTCTCTCTCCTCCCACCATAGAAACTCGCAAAAATTATGTGGTTCAGAACCTCCATGGCACCTTGAAGACATTGCAAGTGACAGAATGAAGAAAGGAAGCCCAGAAAGTGAGATTTGAGCACTTGATGAATAGTGCCAAAATGATGTGTAAGTGTTTCTTTTTAAGGTTTCTTATTTTTCTTAGGAAGTATTTGACGTGTAGAGGCTGTCTATGGAAAGAAATTTTAGTTTGGAGTTGTGTATAATTTTGTAGGAATTTTCAAAGATTGAGACTATTATGGAAGTTATGAAAATGGTGATTCAAGGTGGAGGAAGGTGAATTTCAATAATTTTAGAGTAGCATCAGCATGATAGAGAGTCCATTATAAGTGAATTTAACCCAAACACATCATTTATGTTGAGTAAAATATGAAAATTTGATTTGGGCACATGTATGGAAGTTGGATTTGTATGTGTGTGTGTGTATGTGAATGTTATGTTAGAATGTGTAAATTGATGATATATAATGGGAGGGATGTGAATTGGATGTGAAATGGATGTGTATGTATGTGGTACATGCATGACTAAGTGTATGTCATGTATGTCATGTTATGGATATGTGGGCATGGCATGAGAGCATGTGAGAGTAGGATGGTATTATGATGTATGGCATGTAAGTAACATGGAATGACTAATATGGCTATGTGAAAGGAAATAATAAGTTATGATGCATGAAGAAAATATGTGGAATAGATGGTGAGAGTATGCAATATAATAGATAAGATGTACCATGTTAGGTGGAAAGAAAATGGATTTAATTAGTTGTTGTTGTATGTAAGATTTTAGGGATTGGAATAATGAAGTAATATGCTAATTTGGATAAAATAGGATACTTAAAACTCTAAGGAATTGAGGTGAAAGGAAAAATGGAATAGAGAAATAAATTGGAAAGGAAAAGATTACCAAAAAAATAGTGACTGTTACGTCAAATGGACCTGTAACTGTCCAAAAACTTACGATGACCTATAATTATCCAAAAAATATGACCGGATGAAATAAATTCATATTTGTATCTTTTTAGCATAAACATAAGTAGACTAAATATCTGGTAGACTGGAAAGACAATTAGTTGAGGCTAGTTGAACCAAAATGAATTAAAGAGCTAATTAATTATTGAAAAGCAGACTGAACAAATTAAGAGCCCAAGAAAAAAATTGATTAATGCATAGTAATATGTGGATAAAGTTTAAGGAAAATTAATATATGAACATTGTGGGTACC
>CANXYI010922730.1:0-13964 GCA_948208565.1 Hura crepitans | reverse complement strand
AGTGCATTTTTAAGTCAAGAAGTGTTTTCTTATATAAAAGTTTTTAATTTTAAGGGATTTTGGATAATGGAACTAGATATCATTTTGCATGCACGTGCCCTTTGTTCAGGTATGGTGTATGGATTGGGCAGAGGGTGCGACAGTGACTTAGCAGGAAGTGTACTACTTATTGGATTTCTTTAGGAATCTAGTAGGGGTGTCACATATTATTTGAATATGTATAAAATATGAGGTCTGTATGAACCAATGTTTAATAATAATTTTTCATTTACTTTGTATACTATGTTTCAATGTATTATGCTTACCATGTTGACACGCTTGTATGTTGTTATCATATTGTATAACTATTCTATTTTGTAATATGCATATTGTTGATATTCTTAAATTAATGTATAGTTCGCATAGACTCCCTTTCATAAGGAATGTAGTCTATAAATATATATATGTTTAGGCATACTTATTCTATTTTATGGTCCGCATAGATTCCCTTTCACAAGGATCATAGTCTGCGTAGACGTATACAATTTTATACATGCTTATTTTATTTTGTAGTCTGCACGGATATATACTTTGAACCCCAGTCATTATGAATATCTGTATTTATCATCATGTTTTACTTTGCATTATTAATTCTTCATTCCTTTAGTGATAATCATCTTCTAGGCATGCATCATAACCATTCTTATTTGTATTGCATATGTTGTTATAGTTTTATTCGATGTTGTTATTAGGTCCACACGGACCATTATTGGTGTTGCTAACCAATTTACTTTAAGTTATGTAAGAGTGACCATTCTAACTAGATTGGAGGTTTAGACGGATAATATTGGCCATGACATACTCTAGTTCACACGGATAATGATCGGAGCCATAATAAGTCTACATGGACTTGACGATATAGAGACGGGACCAAATTATTTGTTTTATATTCTTTTATTTGGTTTTGTACTTTTTTATTTTTTTGATTATTTTGGGTTGTAATAAGTAGATAAACAACTTGTTTTACACATCAAATACCTAAACTCACATCAATGATTTTCTATCTAATTAATTGGCATTTTCATAATAAAATGGTTTTGAATTTTCCTTAATAAAAGTCACATGGAAAATGTATTTTAACAAAGGCCAATCTCTTAGAGATGAGAGTTGGGCAATTACTACTAATTCCTATGGAATTAGAGGTAATTGTTAAGTCAAACAACCACTAATAAATGACCTAATTTCTAGATGTCAATACACATTGATGCTTGTTGTATATTTCAATACTTTAACTTATTTCTCTAAGTGAAAAGATGACATAAATGCTTTAAGATGGGATTGATAAACATTAAAATATAAAGAAAGGTATATTATTGGGGCATTAATAAGATTTGATTTCATACCCTTTCTAGGCAAAAGATTAGTGGTCCTGGTGTAGAGCCAAGTGGTGACTCAAAACAGAAACCGTTATTGTCCCCAATAAAATACATTAAATCTACAACTAGGCTGAATAAAACCCTTATCAAAAAGCTCTTGCAACTGTAACTTGACTTCCTTTAATTCTATAGGAGTGTAATGCTCGTATGTCCAAGTTTTATGAATAGTACCTTTTTGGCATTAATAGTATTCCCTTGGGTCAGGGCATTTTAATAAGGCTAGAAATGAGCATATTGGTCATAAAACTTTGACAGGCTGGAAAATGGACAAAATGAAAGAATTTAAAAATTTAACAGAACTAATAAATCATTTCAAGTCAAGAACTAGTGAATGGGGAGATAAAATGAGGTTGTGTCGGGATAGCCCTGGGATGTGCTCGGAGGAACCTGAAAATACCATGCCCTGAACCTCAAAAATTCCAATCTACATGGTGGAGAAGGAATTTTAATTTTCAGAGGTCGTTTGTTATTTTTCTGAATGTTTTATTCTAGCAAGTGAATATTGCCTAAAAGTCAACAGTGAAATTTTGACTTGAAATTTTACGTGGACCTTAATGACACTAATTGAGGATTTTTAAAATTAAAATGAGTATTTTTAGAGGTTTAAAGAAATTTTTGTGAATTTCTGAAGTTTAAAAGAAAATCGGGAGAAAACAGGCCGTCGAATCGCCACATATCGCGATTTGAGCCATCCACCTATTCCTATAAAAGGGCCCACACATGTAAGGGGGTCACATGTGTGAACCTATCATCTTCCTCCCTATTTTCTGTCAAAAAGCCAACGCTATTCTAGTCTCTCTCTCTTTTCCCTTTTTTTCAATTTCTCTCTCCTCCCACCACCAAAATTCACAAATTTCATATGAATTAGACCTTCTATAACTCGTAGAGTCTAATCGAAGTGAGAGAATTAAAGAATTTGGCCTAAAAAAAGAGATATTCACTTAGAGTGAATAGTGATAAATTTTAGTGTAAGTGGTTTTATTTCTATTTCTATTTTTATTTTAGGTAGTTTAAGGTGTTTTAAGAGATTTCATGGTTTTAGATTTTCAATTGGAGTTATATAGAATTTTTGAGAAATTTTCTAAGTTAGAATTGTGTATGTTTAGGGTAAAAAGAGAACATTGAAGGGCAACACCAATCTAGGCATCAAAGTGGTGGAGAAAAGGGTGTTTTCACACTTTAGGTATGTGGCATAGACTTAATTTATGTATGTCATGTGATTTGGCATGCGTATGTGTGTGTACATGTGTATGGAAATGCAAATTCTTAAGGTTAGGCATGTCATTGATGTGAATTGATAAGGTGATTATGTTAATGAGGTAAAAATAACCTTGTATGCATAAATTGGATGAAAGAAATGAAATGTATGTGTGTGGGTGATGTATGGCCGAAATGTGTGAGTATGTAGGTATGGTATGTATGTTTGTGTATATGACATGCTAGGCATAGCATTGACATGCAAATGAAGTGTATAAATGATTTTAAGAATATGAATAATAATAACAAATGTCTGGCATGTTAGTTTGGCAAATAATGGCCTAAATGAGTACATAATATGTACATAAGAAATGACTAGTAATATGGTGACTATATATGTACAATTGGTGGTATGAGTATAAGACATGATTCATGAAAGTTTATGAGAAGAAATGATGTAAGAATGGTAGATTCTGGATTGGCATGTGTAGTAGTAAACAAAGGGCACAATATTAGAAATGACTAAATGGATAGTAACCTACTCGTAAAATGACCAAATGAATAGTAATTTTGCAACAAGAGACCAAAGATGTAAGCTTGTGTGAAATATCATGTAAATGGAATTTAATGGTGTGATTGACATGAAGTAAAGTGAAAAGTAATTACAAATGATGTAATTAAGTAAGGAATAGTGTTTTGCCCCATCAGTTAGACACCTACTGGATGGATTAATCGATCAACTAGGGAATTAGCAGCTACTAGGCAGTTTGGTCCTTCTAAGACCACTGTTGTTGTTTGAGGTGTGGCAACTGCAGTCGTCGAGGTTCTGAGGATGAACCCTACACTCTCAGGTATTGGGAGGTCCACTTGGGCTGATCCCTACTACCCATTGACTGTCTGTGGATATTAGAAGGTCCAATGGGGCTGATCCCTGCTATCCACCTATGTTGCTTTGGAGATTTAACTTGGGGTATTAGGAGGTCCCACGGGGTTGATCCCTTGCAACACCCCTATCGGATCCCTGAAGAACCCCGATAGTAGGTGCACTTCCAATCCTACCATCTATCCTATTTATCCTTCATATATCACTATATCCTAGGCCTTAGGCCCCACATTCAGTTCAATATTAAATTAAAGACAACTGGTCCCACAAGTACCTCGTTCATTTATGAAAAAACTATTTATACAAATTTATAATTCAAATAGATTACAAAATTAAAGCATCTCCTAAGCATGTTGGACACATAACCTACAGCTATTACATGAGTGCCATTACATAGAGTAAATCAAATAAAATCATCTCCCTTGCTAGTTCTGCTGCTACACTGCAGCCCTTTCGAGGCTGTCTTACTGTTCCTATCTACCTGCACACCAAAACATTGGTACACTGAGTATAAAACTCAATGCAATTTTTAAGCTTTAGGGTCTACTATTTTCGAGTCCGTCTAGACACATCTCAGGTCATTCCTGGCCCGACTCGATATGAGCCCATGACTTGCTAATGTATGGCTAGAATTAATTTATTAGTTCTACTAAAATTTTTATTAAGGTCATTTTTACCCTTTTTCAAGCCTTTGATGTTTATTAGGAAGTGCACCATGCCTCGGGATTAAACTAGTGATTCGGCACACTCGGTGCCCTTTTCAAGTCTTAGGTGCTATTCTCGGATCCCTGGTGCACGAGCATTACAAATCTTCCCCTCTTAGAAAATTTTGTCCTTGAAATTGCTCAATTTAGTTTTGGGCACCACGTCGAATTCTATTTACTTTTCAGATCTTTACATAATCCTTATGTCTTGGCAATGTCTTATAACTTACTGGTTTGAACAAAACTCACTCTGCCATGAATCGGCATGATTACGATCATCTGGGAACATTTCACTAGTTTTAAGTCACAAACAAACTGCATTGAAGTTATCACGCTACTTCTTCCTTATATGTGCATGTTACTTTCTTAGCAAAATATGGGTAACTCTATTTACTTATGATATACATGCCATTTCATTCACCTTGTACATGCTCGTATTAAGCCTTTTTGCACCTATCCCTTATTAAATATAGATCATAGTAATTTAAAAAGAATTTGATACTCTAACTTACAGGTTAATAAATATAATATTCAATCGTACATATATACAATGTGATCATTTTGTCTTATATCTACCACCAATAGTGTGGCTTCCACCCTATATATTTCTTTACATTACTTGGATGCCTTAGTACCAGAAGTCATCAGTATCTCTTTTATAGTCACTACCTTGAGCCTTTTTTACTAGGTGCTCATAACCCATTATCATACTTTAGGTACTCATCACTGTTGGGTGAATTTGTGCAACCTTCCCCTCTTAAGGGTAATATGGTAAATATATTATTTTCCACTATATTTTGTTGTATCATATTTATTTACTCTTTTTTCTCTTTTTGTTAATATTTACTTCCTTATTTATTTATGATTTAATACTTGACTCTTGCCAAGTCCCCTCACAGCCAGGCTACCAATATGCCATGTGCAATCATGAAATGAATATGCTAAAGTGAAGGAATACTATGCTAAGATGTAATCTATGTCAAAATGCAAATGCTTGAGCCAGTAATGAATGAAGTCAAAAAATAGGAAATAGCCCTTACTTGCAGGGGTCTTAGCAATAATCAAGTTAGTTCCACTCTTTTATTTATTTATTTATTATTATTATTTCTTATTTATCTGTATTAAGTTTTACTTATGTGCTTCTCTATTGGTACCTTCATTTGTACAAATCTTATTAAATATTTTGAGTGTCTCTCATTCAGCTTCCTAACTATATAGTATGAATCTTCTCCACTATTCTTTAAGGTGCATATATGCATAGCTAGGCTTAGTGATTCCTAATAAAGCTAGTAATTCAACCGTATATAACTTACTAGCTACCAAGGTACATATACTTCCTATATACGACCATAGTTGAATTAGTGTCCTTAATTTCGCATGGTTAGCCTTGCACATTTAGATTTCAAATTCTTATGATGGATTAATATTTTTCAAACATAGAGGTATGTACCATCTCCAGTCTAATTTTTTTTTACCAAATTGCCACATTAGTTCAGCATGTCATGCCAATACGACTTTTAAAGCATCTTTTCCTTGATGTATTGCACCAATTCATTGGCTACTGAATTTCACTTCTGCCTCAAATCTAGTTAAGAGGCTATTGTTAATTGAATTTCTCCTTAGCCTGTTCCCATACTTCATCTGGTAATGCCATTGTAACACAGATAATCAATAGGGATAAATCTATGTTTAATGCCCAATTTGTGTCTAGGACTCACTGTATTTCTCCTAATATTAAGGCTTGAATTAGGCTGCTCTAATATATTTACTCTTTCTATAAAGAGGATTTATCAATATTTGCACTTGCTTTCTTAAGGCACAAACATCTACTTTAACTCTATTGCCCACCTTAACAATTCCTTTGACTTGTAGTGACAATACCAATATTATTTGACTGGGTTATTATAACTAGGCTTGAGTGGGTGATTAGCATATAGCAACATTTGACTTATCAGTCTTTCGATTAGCAGTAGGGTAGGACTTATTATTAACTTTCTTTGTTCCAGCTGGGTTTACCCACTTAGTGTTATCATTACGGATAAATTAGTCGCTTGTCAGCCTTATTGCAGTGTAGTAGTTCGATAAGAATCAATCTTAGATAGAAGCACTCATGTAATATTCCTAGAAACAAGTAACCTATGCTTTGATGCCACTAAATGTAACACCCTCATTAGATCCCTGAAGAACCCTGATAGTAGGTACACTTCCAATCCTGCCATCCATCCTGTTTATCCTTCATATATCATCATATCTTAGGGTTCAAGCCCTATATTCAGTTCAATATAAAATTAAAGACAACTGGTCCCACAAGTACCTTATTCATTTACGCAAAAACTATTTATACAAATTTATAATTCAAATAGATTAGTAAATCACAGCAGCTCCTAAGTATGCTAGACACATAACCTATAACTATTACATGAGTGCCATTACATAAAGTAAATCAAATAAAATAATCTCCCTTGCTGGTTTTACTGTGACACTGCACCCCTCTTGAGGCTGTACTGCTTTCCTGTTTACCTATGCACTAAAACATTAGTACGCTGAGTATAAAACTCAGTGGAATTTTTAATCTTCAGGGTCTACTATTTTCAAGTCTGTGCAGGCACATCTCGAGTCATTCCCAGCCTGACTTGATTCGAGTCCACAACTTGTTAGCCTACGGCCTAAATTAATTTATTAGTTCTATTAAAATTTTTATTAAGGTTATTTTCACCCTTTTTCAAGCCTTTGAAGTTTATTGGGAAGCGTACCCTACCTCAGGATTGAACCAGTGATTTGGCATATTGGGTGCCGTTTTTAGGTCTCGGGCACTATTCTTAGAGTCCCGATGCATAGGGGTTACATCCCTGCTATCCCATTTATAGATATTGAGAGGTCTACGGGCTGATCCCTACTATCTACCAATTTGGTATTGGGAGATCTACGGACTGATCCCTGTTATTGGGCTAAGTAGGTGCAGTTACCGAGGTCTAAAATGTGGGCCACTGCACAGGATATATACCGCTATTTGATGTCTTAAAGTGTCATCTGTTTATTATAGGCTTAACTATATTAAGCTTAACCATAATAACAATATGTGAATTTGGAATTGGTAATTGAAATGTTGCATGGGTTAAATTAAGCGAACATGATAAATAGTTTATGATTGATTACTTACATAATAAGGCATTAGGAGCCATGATATATAGAATGGCATCTAATATGATATCTTGTCTGAGTATGCTTGAAATGTCTCTGCATGTGTGTACATGACCTCATATGTGTGTCCACATGTATGACATACCTTTATTATGTCTATTCCACCACTAAATGTATACTCAATGTGTCGGTGTTCTGATGTGCATGCTATAGTCGGGGTAGCAGTCCAGCTTCAGTGGTGCCAGTGTAGCTAACCCTGAGTTCTCCTTGGTATATTTTTATACTTTTTTTGTTTTGTTGTAGGATGGCACTCAAGTATATATGGGAGTTAGAAACGAGTAATGTATGTATATTATAAAACTCTGATAGTCGAACTAAATGGCTATAGAAACTTGACTTTTATGGATATATGCATATGCTTTTATTTGAGTACTATGGGTTTGAGAGCCTGTGATTGATGTGTGTTGGATGTTGTTGATGCTTTTAGGGGACCAGAACGGTTTAGAAGTTGAGTTTTGGGTTAGAAATGTTATAAAAGTGCTTTTTATGCAAAGAAAGTTTTTGGTTTTTCACCTGGGTAGCCGTTATGCTGGCTAATTTTCTATAAAATGGATAATAGACATAAACTGTATCATAATAAACACTAGACGGTCAAGATAAGTCAAAGTTAGTAATAGTGATATAAGTGTTAAATGAATAGACCCTAGGGAAATTTAAGGATGGGTGACCTACAGGAAGTGGCACCTTTTGTCTGTTCCCTCTGGGAATAGGCAGAGGGTGTTACAAGGAGCCATCCTATGAGGAGCTATAGAGATAAGGGTAGTGACAAGTATGGTCTTGATGGCAAACTCTATATCTCTCTCAAGTGGTAACCCAGGTAGCTCATCATCAGAGAAATCCCTAACTGTAGGTATGTTCTCTGTGTCACGAGCCTCCATCCTAGTGTAAAACATATAAGTAAAGAAAGCAATACACCCTTTTCTCATTAACTTTTTAGGTATCATAGCTGAAATCATGTTATGCGACTCATCAGATCTGAGTCCAAAAATAATCACTTCTTCAACCACTAGTGACCTGAAGATGACACACTTTTTCTTGCAATCCATTAAGGATGTGCCACCCCTTACTAGATTCCTGAAGAAACTTAATAAGCGGTGCACTTTTCACTAGGTCACCCATCCTGAAATTTCTACCATATTCATTCATTTAACTTTAACTTATTCTATAATATTGAGTTTTATCTTACTTTAAATTTATTTTTGTCTACTCTTATACACTACTTAGGGTCATACCATATTATTCATGCAATATGGGCCAATTATAGATCAATCAGGTTTTTCTTTAAATCCGACAGCATAACAGATGCCTAGGTCACTATCCAAAAATTTAAACCTATATAAATACTTCTATAACACATTCTCACATCTCTTGGACCCTTCTAGTCCCCCAAGTATCAACCTAACATTGTTATTCTATCAAACATCAACACAAGCTTCAGGCCATAATCAAGAAAATCATAAAATAGAGCCTCAAGCTTATATATCATCAATAAAAGCCATGCATTCTCAAAAAAGGATTGATAACTTGCTTATTACAACATAGTTTGTATCTAAATAATTACATTACGTGTCCTTTATACACATAACACCCATTTTCCACCTAAGTACATAAAGTGCAAAACTATACAAAATTTATAGTCCACCTTTTATTGCTTATCCTCTGAACTTGGCTGCACGCTTTACGAGGCTACATCTCTATTTTGGGTACTTACGCACCAAAATAGGTATGCTAAGTATATAATATACTCAGTGGCAAATTCAAGCATTTAAATCATGTCAGGTTATTTATCTGTGCATATATAGTTATAGTATTAATTTATTCTGGTTATTAGGTTCAATTTAAAATAATAATGTGCAAAATTGCCAAATTACCCTTGTACTAGTTCATGTCAATAAATCATTCATTTAATCATTACAAAGCAAGCAAAACATAGTTTTAAATCATTATTATGAATAACATGTATAATCATTACTAATTAAGCCCATGAGTACTGCATATGTAAAAGTTACCAAAATACCCCTGGGTACACCTTTTGTAGTATTATTCAAATAAACATGCCCAATTATGAATTTTAATGCTTATTACTTCTGGTTTAATTTATATGTTGTTTAACTTATTAATTTATCTAGCCCGACTAGAAAGACGACACTAAAATACACTAGACCTAGAGGGAATAAATATGGTGCAGTGATCCACATTACGGACCCCGACCATTGCACTAGCCTAATGAAGTCATAGCACCTAAGGTACAGATAACATGTTATGGTCTATCCAATAGACTGGTTTGTCTAACATACTAGTACAGTGGCCATCCAAGACCTTAGCTACTGTGCTGGCCTAATTAAGGATCAGTGATGGCATAACTGGTTCTGCCTAGCAGATTGGTCTATCAACCAGACTAGTATAATGGTCCTTTAGGACCTACGCTGTTGCACTAGTAAAATGAAGTAACTAGTATTAGGTGGCAAAGGTAGACAATTATCTGTCCAACAAACTAGTACAGTGGCCCCAATGTAGACCTAGGCTGCTGTACTGGCCCTATCTAAAAAGTAGACAGTATAACAGCTGCTAAAATCCCTAAGTTGATCGGTCAACCCATCTAGTGGGTTTCTATCTAATGGGCTATGTAACTCAATTTATGTTCATTCCTTCACAAATTAACTTCTTAAAATATTTAAGAATGAAAAATAGTCATTTAGGAATTTTATTGTGTAGTCTAAATTTAGCTCGGTCTAGTATAGCTATAATTAGGCTGTACCAGGTAAATTCCCAAAAGTATTTTCAAGTGTTGGAATTGCCAAAAATTAAAGTATATTATGCTTGAATTTATTCCATGATTATTTCTCAGATATTTGCCATTTACTGTCTAATGGTATTTTTGATTCAGGTAATGGTCAAACTGGACAGTTATAGGTCAATACGTCAAGTTTTCAATAGGCTTTTCTAGGTTCATTTCTCAATAGTTTTAAATGCAATTTTCATCATTTTTTCCACAATGTTTATAGGCCCTAAGCCATATAACCACTAGGCCATTTACAAGGCCACAACATAAGCTCAAATGCCATTACATTTAATCACAAATAATATCCCTTAAGGCATAAATTATAGGCACATTGTTTAGCCATAAGTTATAGCCCTTAAACGCACATCACAACACAATTTCAAGTCCTTTCCTAGTTAAGTTCAAGTTCATTTTACATGCCAACTCTTAACCACATTTCATGCCATTTTTAATTATTTACATACAACTAGTTTCATGCCAACCAATTTAGACTAACATGCTTACATTATCATGCCTTATCATACCTAAACATTTCATACAAGTAATCAACAATTTTATGCCATTTCCATATGCTTAGCTCTCGAGTATAGCTATCCATTAGCCTTGATCATGCATTTTCATGGTCTTTATCACATATTCCACCTTTTATCCATAGGCTAAACACATACATACACATACATGCACAATTCCATGCAAATTTAAGTAACTTGCCCATAGTACATGCCTTGGCCATTCAAGGAATTCACCATATTCATGCACTAAACTAACTTATCACATGCCAAACTATCCTTTCATATGATATAGATATAAAACACATGCCAAAACCACTAGCTACACATACACAACATACAACCATACACCATAAGCAATCATTATCACTTGCTATCACAAAATCAACAACTAACCAAAACCTATACCCATGACAAAGCTCTTGGCTTCTTAGTAATAACATGCTAGGTGTACTTTAATCCATACAACTATAAGGTCATTCACTAACATTCATTTCTCTAGCCATATTTTGACACCAATCATCACTTAAATTAATTATCGAATCCTCTTTTTTAAGCCTTAAACCTCTCGGCCAACAAGTAATACACACCCTTACCAAGCCAATTCTCTAATTGCAACTACACCATAGACATCCTTAATGAAATTCCAGCCATAAAAATTAAATGGCATGAAGTGAATACTTGAATTCACTTACTTGCTAAGAAGAACACCTTTGAAGCCTTCAATTCCTAAAGCTGCCTAGCCTTCCACGGTGGCTTCTCTACCCTTCTTCAAGCCTTTCTTTGCCTCAATTCACCTCAAACACAATTCACACACACCCTTTTAAACTATTAATAGCCTAAAGGAACCAAGGAAACTCAAGAAAAAGCCATGAAAGCTTATCTTGTACACTTGCTGGATAGCTTCTGTCCAAGGAACTTCAATGAATTTTAATTAATTGTTAGAGTCTCCTTTTCCAGTGCTTCTTCTTCCCCCAGCTCCCTAACACCAAATTGATTTAGAAATCCAAAAATTACGGAAACGACTAAAGGAAGAAGATGAAAATGGCCTTTTCCCCTCTAAATGGCATTGGTTCCAAGATAGCAAAGAAAGAAAATTTTTCTTCTTTTGTTTAGTGGAATTGTCCACTTTTCAAGTTGTTTTGCCACTTACCATAGGCCTTAAGCTAGTTGGCATGGTACGAGTGGGTCCTGCAACCACTCGAACCATCTCAAAATGACTCAGTTTTTGATAAAAATTTAAAAATTCACTGAAATTCATATAGACCTCAAAAAATTACACCGTTTACTTTAAAATTCATATTTTAATCCCATATACATGCTTATAAATTACTGCATCCAAATTCCATCAATAGGGTAATTTTTAGACTACTTCGATTTGCGTGCTAACTTAAAAAATTATAAGAATTTGCAAATGACCTCGGAATTCAAAAATTCTTTCATTAATGAATTCAATGGAATTTTTGAGCTTTAAGGTATGATATTTTTGGGTCTGTCCGAGTGCATCCTAGGTCATTCTCGGCTTGAAAAATTTTTATTAAATGGATCAATAGCTTACAGTCTAAAATAAATTATTAGTTTTACTAAATTTCTAAATTTTAACTTTTCTATCAATTTAAAGCCTCTCAAAGTTTAATGACTAGTGCTGCTACCTCAGTTTACATACAAGTGACCCCGTACCCCGGGCACACTTTCCAAACCTAGTGGCACTATTCACAGAGCCTCAAAACACGGGCATTATAGTTCTTCCCCTCTTAAGAAAATTTCATCTTCGAAATTACCTGAAGTAAATAACTGTGGATATTAAGCCTTCATCTGTTCTTTTGGATCCCAGGTAGCTTCTTTAGTATTATAGTGCCTTCATAGCACTTTAACTAGGGGTATGGATCTATTCCTTAACTATTTTACTTCACGAACCAAAATCTAAACTGGTTCCTTTTCATAACTCAAATCAGGCTGTACTTCAATATTTGTCATCGGAATCATATGTGATGGACCAATCTGTACCTTTTGAGCATAAAAATATGGATAACATTGTGCATCTATTGTAGCTCAGGTGGTAACATCAACTTGTATGCTAGAGGCCTAACCCTCTCTATAATCTCATAAGGTTTGATAAACTTAGGACTCAATTTCCCCTTTTTCCCCAATCTCAATACTTTCTTCCATGGAGAAACCTTCGGGAACACTTTTTCACCAATTACATACTTAATATCTCTTCGTTTCAAGTCAACATATGATTTCTGTCTATCAACTATTACTTTCAGCCTTTCCCTAATCACCTTCACTTTTTCCTCAGCATCTTTAATTAAATCCACACCAGAAATCTTACTTTCCCTAACTTACTCCAACATAAAGGAGTTCTGCATCGTTTGCCATACAATGCTTTATATGGAGCCATTCCAAAACTAGACTGATAACTATTATTATAGGCAAACTCTGCCAAAGTTAGGTACTGATCCCAGCTACCCTTAAACTCAATAACATAACCTCATAGCATATCCTCAAGTATATATATCACCCTTTCTAACTGTCCATCAGTTTGAGGATGAAAAGCTGTGCTATAGGCCAATCTAGTGCCTAATGCCTCCTGCAGCTTCTTCCAAAATCTAAAAGTGAAGTGAGGATCTCTATCAGAAATAATAGTCATTGGCACACCATGTAACCTAACTATTTCACCCACATATAGTCTAACTAGCTTTTCTAATGAATAATCCATTCTGACTAGGATTAAGTGAGTTGTTTTTATTAATCTATCAAAAATCACCCACACAACATCACATTTACCTCTAGTTATAGGTAAACCCATCACAAAATCTATGGTCACCTTTTTCTATTTCCATTCTAGTATTGCTATAGGATGTAGCAATCCAGAAGGAACTTGATGTTTATCTTTCACCTATTGACATGTCAAACACCTTGTAACATATTCTGCCACATCTCTTTTCATACTAAGCCACCAATAATGAGACTTCAAGTCTAGATACATCTTTATGCTCCATAGATGCATAGAATAAGGAGCTTCATGTGCTTCCTTTAGTATCTGTAACCTCAGGTTATCTATACTAGGTACACATATCCTATGCTGATAAGACAAACATTTGTCTTTTATCAACTCAAACCCTATGGCCTTCCCTTCTTTAGCTTTATCTACCATTTGAACTAATTGTTCATCTTTCATATGAGTTTCCTTAATCTACTATCTGAAATCTAGTTTCACCTGTAACTCAACCAATACAACATGTTCTGAGGTATATTGCAACCTGGTATTCA
>CANXYI010922720.1:0-10157 GCA_948208565.1 Hura crepitans | reverse complement strand
AGCCATACATGCTTCGGCCAACAATCATACACATATGTACATGCTTTATATCAAGTAATTATGCATCATAAGTCTATGGCACATACATTTCCAACCTCATACACCACTTAGAACCATATCAAGCAAGCCATACACACTAGCAACCACAAGACAACTCTTAACCACTCATATATTTCATGCCAACCATGTATACTTCAATCCATTCACAAGGAATAACATTTTTATTCAAGTTAAAGCCACCAATTTATCCCTTAAACCTTATAAGCACATTTTATTACTTACCTAACTTTTGGCCAACAACAAAATGTATATGTATATTACTTGCCTTCATTAATCAATCAATCAATCATGAAATTTACACCTCTTCATGCCATACCTCTTGGCTACTAAAGGTTTAATATCCATATAACCCTGTTCTCATCAATAACCATATAATTCATACCATTCATGAATTAAATGTCATCATATCACAACACATCTAGCATTAAGAGCTATTTTACATATTCCATTCATGCTTAGGCTCAAAGGAAAGCTACTAAAATTTCAGGGGCATAAAGTGAATGATAGAATTCACTTACAAATGAGAAAAGCCCCTTGAATCCACAAGAATCCCAAAACTATCTAGTCTCTATGGTAGCCTTCCTCCCTCTTCATAGACCTCAATTTGCCATCCAATTGCCACAAACACCTGATACACATAATCACACAAGTGTTAGGCATGACCTAGCATCAAATGGTAGACAAAAATCCTAAGAAATGGAGAAGGAATAGCCATGAACTCACTTAAGGGACTCAATTCTGGATAGTCTGAACTAGTAAGCTTTGATAAATTTTAACTCCTAATTGAGAAGTCCTTTTTTCCTAATTCCTTTTCCCTATGGTGCCTAATAGACAAACTTAAATTTAGAAACTAGAATCACTATTTTTGGTGAAGAACTACAGAAGTTATGCCTAGCCAAATTTTTCCTTAGCTTCGGTAATAGTAGCTAGAATTTGTGAGTGGATTCTTCCACTTGTCAAGTAGCCTTACCACTTGGCATGGGGCCCTCACTGGCTATTCATGTGTTGGTGGGTCCTATAGCCATTTGGGCCACCTTAAAATGTCTCAATTTTTGGCAAACTTAAAAAACTCACCAAAATTCACATAGACCTAAAAAAATTACATCGTTTGTTTTAAAATTCATATTTTAATCTCTTTTGCTTGCTTGTAAATTTTTGTGGCCAAATTCCATCGATAGGGCAATTTTTAGACTACCTTAATTCATGTGCCAACCTTAAAACTTATGAGAATTTGCAAACGACCTCTAATTTCAAAATTTCTTTCACTAGTGGACTCAGTGTAATTTTTAAGCTTTTGGGTCCACTATTTTCATGTTCGTTCGAGAACATCCTAGGTCAATCTCAGCTCAAAAAATTTTTATTACACTGAGGGGTAGCTTATAGTCCAAAATGAATTGTTGGTTTTGCTAAATTTTTAAATTTTGCTTTGTTCATCAAATTAAAAAGTGCCTTAAAATTTCATGACTAGTGTCACTACCTTGATTTACATGCACATGACCTGGCACCCCAGGCACACCTCTTGAACCTTAGGGCACTATTCATAGAGCCTGAGAACATGGGCATTTCAATAAGCACAACTTATATTATACCTATCACCAAAGAATCAAACACTCGACTAATAACTACAAACTCCTTCGTAAAGCCATTCAAGACCTTATAAACTTAAAATAAATACCCAATCCTCAAGCCTCATTAAACCCATTACCTAAACACCACACCACATATTCTTAAGTCTAGACTACCTGAAGAATATGTGCTTAGAGAAATCTATGGAACCAACTAGGAGATTAGTAAGGGGGTGAAGGAGAGTGAATCTATTCTTATGACCAATTTTTGGGATATTGAGAGTGACTATAAACCTAGGAAGAGCAAAAATTTTTGGGATGAATCTTCTTATGGAGTTCTAAAGAGGGAAAGAGAGAGCCTATCAGGGTTAAGGGTGAAGTGGTTGAAAGAGTGGAAAGGAACAGTTAGATCCAAACTGAAAAAGAACTTAAGCTTAAAAAGGATGAGCACGAAGAGGTACTGAAGCAACTAAAAAGACACATGCCAACATTAGCCTCTGGGACTTGCTAATGTCATCAAAAGACCATAGGTAAAAGGTTATTGAAGCCTTAGGTCAAGTTGCAATCTCTACAGCCACTACCCTAGATGAAGAAGTACAAGTAATGAAAATAGGCTAGATGGGTCTTATCACCTTCTCAGATACTGACCTACCCTTAGAAGGAAGGGAACATAACTAGCCTCTTTTCATTAGGGCTGAGGTGAATGGTAAAAAGACTGGTTATGCCATGGTAGATGATGGTTCCACTTTATGCATTTGTCTAGCAAAAATTATATTCGATTTGGGCATTAGGAAGGAAGATCCGATGCCTTTGAGCATCACTATGAAGGCCTATGATGATACAAAAAGGCAAGCTGAAGGGTTTTTCATAACTAAGGTTTAAGTAAGGTCTATTATAGATGAAGTTGAATTCACTATAATCAATATTCTAGCCACTTTCTCTATCTTGCTAGGAAGACCGTGATTCCATAAACTAGTTAGAGTTCCTTCCACCTTACATCAAATGATTAAGTTCCCACATGAGGGCAATGTTGTCACCATCAAGGCTAAAATCGATCATGCTATCTCTACCTTAGCTATGGCTAACTAGCCTTTTTCACTAGGTTTCATGTTGTAGGAATTTATGAAGATTATATGGACCCTACTATGTCTAAAATAATGAAGAAAATGGACTTCTTCCTTGGTACTAGTTTAAGGAAGGATTTACAAGGCATAATTGAACCTCTACAATTGCACACCCAGAAAGATATAAAGCTATTGGGTTATGATCTATACAAAGGGGGGAACCAGAAGAAAGGTAAATGTATATGGGATTACTTTGTCAAATAAAAGGATACAAGGTTTAATAGGACCCTGAAATTGACTATAATGAATAGGTGCTACAAGCCAGGATTTAAAATCTTTGTAGATGTGGTCGAGTGGGAATTAGACAACCTTTATAGGATCTAGTGGATTGAATAAGTTTTTCTAAAGCTACCAGCCATCAAAGAAGTCGACCTAAGTCCTTTTGAGGATATGTCTAATCTAGATATAGATTTTGATTTACTTACAGATTAACTGTATCTTTGTGACCTCTTTGAGGCAAATAGTTTTCTTTCTAAGAAGATGAACAATGAGTTTGCTTATTTGTGTGATTTTTTTCCTGATTATAGTGTGTATTCAAGTGATCATTACATAAGCATTTTTTACATTAATTGCATTAAAACTAATGCATTTAATCTTAGCATAAATGAATAACCTAAAAATATATTAATTGCCCATGATACTACTACCAATGAAAGAGAAAAATTCAAGAGATTGCTCAAAAGATATGAAAGAATCTTTTCATGGAATTATGATGACATGCCAAGTATTGATCGGGAAGTTATTGAGTATGCCATTCCAACTTATGACCAAATTACTCTAGTCTATCAAAAGCTTAGAAGGGTGTGACCTAAGTGGGCAGAAAAGGTAAATGATTGTTAAACTACTCAAAGCCAAGTTCATTGAGGAGATCATTTTCCCCTTTGGCTAGCTAACATTGTCTCAGTGCCTAAGAAAGATAGAAGGTTTAGAATGTGTGTTGATTAGTAGGACCTGAATAAAGTATGCCCTAAAGATGATTTTCCCTTACCCCACATTGATATACTAATTGATAGTGTGGCTATGGATGCTATGTACTCATTTCATGATAGATTTTTGAGGTATAAAAAATTTTAATGAAAGTAATCAACAAATGCAAAATAGCCTTTTATAACTGAATGAAGGACATACTGCTATAAGGTGATGCCCTTCAGGTTAAAAAACATAGGTGCAACCTACCAAAGAATGGCTACTAAAATTTTCCATAATATGATGCACATGAAGGTTGAAGTCTATGTTAATGATATGATAGTGAAATCTATAGAAAGAGAGGGGCATTTCAAAACCCTAAAAAAGTTCTTCCAAAAGTTAGACCAAATCAACATAAGACTTAACCCCAAGAAATGCATCTTTAGAGTCACATCAGGCAAGCTGTTAGGATTTATAGTTAGTAAGAATGGAATTGAGGTGGATCCAAATAAGGTAAAAGCTATCCTGGAAATGTCTACTCTATAGTCAAAAAAGGAATTTAGAGGATTCTTAAGCAAAATAAAATACATTAGTCGATTTATATCTAAGCTTACTTTAGTTTGCAAGCCTATATTCAACCTGTTATATAAAGGTTAGCTAAAGGAATGGAATGAGGATTGCCAAAAAGCCTTTGAAACCATTAAATGATACCTAACCAAACCTCCTATCTTGAGACCCCCAAAACAAGGTAAATCCTTCACCTTATACCTTATAGTCGAAGAGTCCTCTATAAGAGACCTTATTACATAGGCAGATGAAGCTAGAGTAGAAAATGTAGTTTATTACCTGAGCAAGAAGTTGCTCCCCTATGAACAAAAGTATGCAGAAGTGGAGAAGATATGTTTGGGAGTAATTTGGGTCTCAAAGAAGCTACACCATTATTTTCAATCTTACAAAATAGAGGCAGTAGCAAAACACGACCCCCTTAATTACTTACAAACTACACCCTTTCTAGTAGATAAAATGGGTTGATAGATTCTACTCTTGTAGGAATTCAACATCTCCTACGTCATTAAAAAGATGATCAAAGGATGGGCAGTAGCTAAGTTTTTAGCACAATAGTCTATAGAGGAAAAGCAGTAAGAGTTTGAATTTTCAGACGAATACTTAGGGGCAATTTCCCAAGAAGGATGGAAAATGTTCTTTGATAGGGTAGTCAACTAGAAAGGTGCAGGTGCAGGCATATTAATCATCAGTCTAGTAGGTGAATAGATATTTCGAGCCAAAAAGTTAGATTTTCAAGTAACTAACAATGTTGTGAAGTATAAAGCATGTGTTTATGGCCTTAAAACTCTATATCAGGTAGGGGTAAAGGTTATTGATATGTATGGGGATTCGATGCTAGTCATGCAACAAGTGAAGGGTAATTAGGAGATCAAGAATGAAAACTTAGGCAAGTATGTCAGGGTTTTCATAGACCTATATAAAGGATTTAACCATTGCTTTCTCCATCACATTCCCAGAGAAAAAAACTAAGTTGTTGATGCCCTAGCCACCTTAATATTTGTATCAAACCTCACCAAAAAAGATCTACTAAAACCCATGTATTTTAGCAAATAAAGTTTCCTAACCACACTGATATAGTCAGTTCTACAACTAAACAAACTAACTTTGACCTACCCTAGTACCATGACATCCAAACCTACCTAGAAATTGGACAATACCCAAAACATGCAACTGAAAAAGATAAGAAGGCCCTTCATAAACTATCTACTCAATTCATCTAATTTCAAGGAATAATGTACAAAAGACAGTGGGATGGGATTCAGCTCAATTGTGTAGATGAATCAAAAGCCTAAAAAATACTCAAAGAAGTACATAAAGGAGTTTGTGGTCCTCACATGAATGGGAAAAAACTTGCAAAGAAAATCATGAGATTGTGTTATTACCGGATGACCATGGAGACATAATGCTATAACTTCGTCAAAAAGTGTCACAAATGTCAGATCTATGGAAACCTAAGTCATCTTCCACCTAATGACTTAACTAGTTTGTCATCTCCCTAGCCATTCTCTACATAGGGCATTGATATAATTAGGCAAATAAGGCCATCATCTATCAGGGGACATAAACATATAGTGGTAGCAATTAATTACTTCAAGAAATGGATTGAAGCTAAATGTTTCAATAAATTAGGGGTAAGGCAGATGGTAAAATTTATTAAAAGAAACATTATTTATAGATATAGGTTACCACAAGACATATCAGATAATGGGGTATAATTTCAGGGTGAGACTAGACAAATTTTGCAAAAATACAAAATTAAGCATCATAAATCTTTTCCATATTGACCTTAAGGTAACAAAAATGTGAAGAAGCTAACAAAAATGTGAAGAAAATTTTGCAAAAGATGACAGTTACCTATAAAAATTTGGCAGACATGTTGCCTTTTCCACTATAGGGATACAAAACAACTATCAAGACATCTACTCTAGCTATGCCTTATTCATTAGTATATAGTATGAAGGCAGTACTACCAATAGAGATTAAGGTACCGTCACTTAGGGTTGTACTGGAGGTAAATATACTAAAAGTAGAATGGGCTACAAACAAATTCGAGTAGTTGACCTTGGTGCATGAAAAGCGACTTAGAGCCCTTTATCATATACAATTGTATCAAAAGAGAATTGTTAGAGCTTACAATAAGAAAGTCAAGCTCGGTCCTATTCAAGAAGATGACTTGGTATTGAAACAAACTAGACCTTTGTTGATAGATCTCTAAGGAAAGTTCAAGCCTAATTGGGAAGGCCTATATTTAGTCAAGAAGATACTTAAACATAGGGATGTCATGATCTTAGATCAAGAAGGTAATGAGTTTTCAGAACTTGTCAACATGGACAAGCAAAAAAAAAATGCTTCTCTTAAAAAAAGTAAGTCCGCTAAGTTGAAAACCCAAAGAGGGCAACTTGAGCAAAAATTAAGACACCCCGATGAGGTGAAAACCTAGTAGGCACTTGATGTAAAAATTAAGGGATCCAAGAGAAAATGTCCAATCAAGAAAACTGTTAGAGCCTGATTGGTAATGGAAGTATCATCAATGGGAAATTAATATATTTGCTAAGATTAAACAACTTAGTTTCAAATGTAATTAATAGCTAAAATGTGACACACCCTACTGGATTCTCAAAGAAACCCAATAAGCCGCACACTTCCTGCCAGGTCACCCATCCTAAAATTTCCCCCAGGGTTATTTGTTTAACTTCTACCAATTTTACTCTAGATTATTCTATCGAACTCCAAATCACTCTAGTTAATTCTTATGATCCCTTTAGGTTAGAAACAATCTTACTTAGTCATTGCAGAGGAAATATAAACACACTCAAATGTCACCTAAAAATCTGACAGCATAATGGCTACCCATATCCTATCCTAAAATTTAATCAAGACTGTTTAAACACTTCTATAAACAATTTACATCAACTAAACCCATGTGGTCCACCATTCTCAACCTATCATCATCATTTATCACATATCAAACTCAGGCCTCAGACCAAAGATAAACAAGCATAAATATAGTGCCTTAAGGTCACATCAATATCAATATTATAGAAAATCATTCATTTACCAACGAACATGTATAATTACTTAATTTATATCAACAAGTCATAATCACTTAATTACATTACATTTCCAAAGCTAAAATACATTTTCCTACCCATTCCCACCTTAGTACATAGATATCTAACTACATAACAACTATATCCAAAGTCTTCACTTGTATCCTCCAAATCGCTATCATCACGCTTTACGAGGTAAGTCCTATTATAATGTACCTATGCACCAAAATTGATGCGCTGAGCATACAAGATACTTACTGGTGAACTTACATCAATTTAATCATGTTATAATCTTATTAATTTATTTGAGCAGTCTAAGAATGATTTTACTTAATTATATAACTTAATTATTCCCTAAGGTGCCAAATTACTAAAATACCCCTAGGGTATTTATTTTGTTTGAAAATAGCATTTTGACTAGAATTAATCATTTAAAACAAGTATTATTAGTTTTAACAAGCATACTTTACCAATATTACTTTAAAGTTGCTTATATGTGGAAAATGACTAAAATACCCTTGGACTTTATTTTTACTACTTTTTGAGAAAAAGTCATTCAAATAAGCTTAAACTTCATCTTATATATTTATTTTGCTTATCACTTAACTTAATTCTCTATAACTGATCCAGCACATATGTCTAAAATTGTTCAAAATACCCTTTAGCTTGCCTTTTTTCTAGAAACTTAGAGAATACTATTCCATTAAGCTTAATTTTTATACTTACAATTAGTCTGATTATTTACTTAATTTAATTCTCTGGCCTAACTAGGAAGAAGTCACTTTAAGAAACTGAATCTAGAGGGATAATAAACTAGTGCAGTAGTCCCCATTCCAGACCTACACTGTTGCACCGAAATATGAGCCATAATAGAGATTAGCCATAGCCTCCCTAGGCACAATAAAGGTAACTATGTTGTATAATAGAGATCAACCCGTAGGCCTCCCTAACCACAATGAGTAACTGTGTGACATAATGGAGATCATCCTATAGGCCTCCCTAGTCACAAACTATCAAGAACTGGGTGACATAATGGAGATCAGTCTGTAGACCTCTCTAACCACTAATGAATACCATCAATAACTGGGTGACATAATAGAGATAAGTCCGCAGACCTCTCTAGCCACCAATGAACTAGCAACTATAAAACCCTAAGTTGACCAGTCAACCCATCTAGTGGGTGTCTAACCAATAGGCCAAGTAGATTAATTTAACTTCATTTATTAAAAAAAATATTCTTATAATATTTAGGTTAAAAAAACAAATAGATAAATGTTTTATCTCAAACTTTAAAAATTTAGTTAGACTGCTATAGCCACTTTTTTGCTCCACTGGGTAAAATTCCAAGACAATTTTTAAGTCTATTGCTGCCAAAATTCAACGTATCTTATATTATGATTTATCAAGGTATTTTGACTTAAGAGGTTAAAATTTTTGTCTAGTGACATTTTTGGTTAAGGTAAAGGTCAACTAGATAGTTATAAGTCATTTCGATAACTTTTAGAAGTTAGTTTTTGGGACTATTTTAAGTCTAATTTTAACTCAGTTTTCACTATTCTTTTAAATACTTTTCTTGGCATAGGGCCAACTGTAACTGGGCCAAGTCTATGGCCAAAATCTAAGAACAAATGCCATATCTCCATGGCCAAAATATAGGCACTAAAGCTAACTAAAACTGGGCGAACACCATGCCAAAAATATAATGCAATTCTAGCCTCTCAAAGGCACAATTAAGGTTCAATTTTACTAGCTCATTTGAGCCACTTTTTAAGTCAATACATTAAGCTTTAAATACATGTTTTAGTTCAAATTTTTCTAGCCAATTCAAGGCACATTTTCAAGGTGTATATTGCTATATTAATAAATCACATATTTATTTGATTCCATAGCCGTTTCATGCCAATAATCAAGCTAAAGTAATGTACTTAATTAGTACTTAATAGCTTTAAACTTCATATCAATATGCCATGCCTAATACTCTTGGATACTTAAGGAAAATAGATTTAATTCCCATTCTTTTCTATATAATCCCAACATTCACGCATATTTATATGCCATGAACTTAAAGATGATCATAACTTCTCAATTCTAAGCCAATATAACTAAGGTACAAAGTAACATTGCTAAAATCCACTCATGATAGCTCACAGCCACAAGTAAAAATGCATAATCCTTAGTGATTTCTACACCCAATTTTAATTAGTTCACATCCAAACAAGCTAAGTACATTTTAAATTCACCTTAGGTAGCAAATTACTCATTCAATAAACCATAGGCAACAAATTACAACAAGCATTTTAAGTGAATTATGCAAACACGAAGATTACACTTTTAATTTTACTAAACTCTCAACTTAATCAAAATTACAAATGAAGGAATCAACCTTAGATTCATCTTCCAACCATCCTAACTCAAGGGTCACTAGTCTAGGCACCTAAACAAATAAATAAAAGGCTTTAGGTTCTTTTACATATCACTTTGAAGATGTCATTCCCATCCAAGCCTATGCTGCTAGCCTTATTTCTAGCCACCATGATGACATTTTCCTATCTTTGTAAGCCTCTAAATGCCCTTCAGTGGACACCAATGCAACATACATGTCTTAGGTACATTTTAGCATCAATTGGTAGCAAGAAAGAGGAAGAGAAAGGGAGGAATCGCTCAAAATGCACCTTAGGGTTATGGTTCTTAACTATTCTAAACCAGTCCTCTTGTTTGAATTTTATCTCCCAAATCACAACTCCTTTTTGCTTGATTCCTATTCATCATAGTGCCTACCATCCAGAGGAATTATTAGAGACTAGAATCATCCCATTTGTTTGCTAGAGGAGAAATATATGGCCTAAGATATGGAGGTCTGGCATCAGCAATTCTAGGTAGAAGGG
>CANXYI010922698.1:0-10966 GCA_948208565.1 Hura crepitans | reverse complement strand
GAAAGCTTAGCGCATTGCTTGTTTGTGATGTGTAGGTCACAGGGCAGTAGATTAGAGCTAAAGCTTTTAAAAGTACGAGACATGAAGATAATCTCTATGTGTGTATTTTTGTAATCTTTTTGTAATAATAGTTATGATGTTAATGTAATAGTATTATAGTTGAGTGCTTTCGTGATCCCGAAGGGATTAGGTTTAATCTGCATTTTGCAGCAGGGTTTCATATTAAATATTATAACTGTGGATTTTAAACTCTATTTTCTTGCATGCTATGTGTGATGATTGATGAAATGCATGTGAGAATGTTGATTGTGAGAGCCTAAGGCTTATTGTGATATTGTTGTAATGTAGAGGGTTAGGAGGACCCATGTGGTTTGGAGATGTGTGCTGTGATATATAGAAGTGTTTTTAATGAGGTAAAAATTTGGGAAAGTGTCCTAGTACAGTCATTATGATGCTGGATTTTTTACACTATGACCCCAATATTTACCTCAGTTTGGGTGCCAAAAAGATTTTTGATGTGTTAGTGCATTTCTAAGTCAAGAAACATTTTCTTATATAAAAGTTTTAAATTTTAAGTGATTTTAGGATAACGGACTAGATATCATTTTACATGCATGCATCCTCTGTTCGGGTCCAGTGTACAGATCGATAGAGGGTGTGACACTTCACCCTAAAAACATTAATTTTTACACCATTATTATGATATTATACCTTATATAAATTACATAAGACATGCCATAATCTAGTCAAGCCAACATTTCTTTAACCAAACATAACATAACAACATAGATATAAAAAATGGATTAGAGGGTCATTCAGCCATAAGCACAAACACATTCAATCCCTCAATTTAATCATCTTTCAAGCATCATAACATGGTCACATAATAATATAACATAAGACATAAGCATTAATTAACATTCTTAATAATTACACATAATCACATGCACACATGCATACACTTTTTACTTAAGGCGTGCATGTATTGAGCATTTTACTTTAATTACACTTACTTTTTGAGTCAAAATACATCCATGAAGCTCATCTACACCTTCTCATTGCCTTTGCTTCACCCCTTGTTACTTTGCTTTACAAACACAAATAGGCTCATTATGGAAAAACCCGTATAAAATCATATAAGCCTAAAAAATGAAAACTGACTTCATATACACTTTCTTGGGCACCTAGAGAACCTAAAAAAATACCAAACTTTGAAAAAACTTACCCAAGAAAAATTAGGTTACTGTTTATCGAGATCTAAAATCGGGAAAATCCTTTAATTCTTCTTGAATTTCTTAATAGAATCAATGTTTAGAGGTTATAGAGGCTTCAAGTTAGGGCTTATATGGTGAATTTAGGGCTTAAAATGAGGAAGAGGCAGAAAACTTAAAGGCTCCCATGAAAGAGAAGCTGTCGGACAAAATAAAGAGGAGAAGGGGAGAAGATGGTCATTATTCTAACATTGACCACTCAATCCCTTTTAACTTATATATAGGTCTTAAAAAAATAGATCTCTTTCTTCTTTATGCTTTTTAAAATTGAAACCCCCTTTTCTTTCCTTTAATTAATCTCTAATTAAACCCAAAAAATTCACTTAATCGATATCTCATATGCCTCTAAAAATTTGAGTTCAAAACTTGAGAAAAATCGATTAAAACGTCACTTTTTATCTTTACCCAATTTAGTAAAAATACTTCCTAATATCCAAAAATTCCAATCCCAATGCCAATAGACTATTTGGAATATTTGAGTATTAGGCTGTATTATTCCTAGAATTTTCTAAGAAAAATTTGAATATTTTACAACTCAGCTAAAACTAGGTCACTATTTATGTGACACTGTCGTAAAACTTAATTGTCATTTTTAACCATCTAAACAACTTTGTTTTCACTTTAAATTTTATCCAAAATTATTTTATGATTAATAATTTCATTTAGTAAAATTAGAGTGACTCGGGTCTTAGAAAACACTATTCACATCTCAAGAAGTACCAGTTAGAACACAGGAATTTTTAGGCATTACACTAGTAGCGCACAAGAGATGTCAAGAAATTATGGTCCATCCTCTTCAAGAATCAAATAGTAAAAAACAAAGCAAGAATAGCAGAATCCCAAGTGGTCTTAGAATTAAGAAGTTGAGACAATAAAGATGTAAAGGTAGAACTTATGATAGATTATGCCTAAATGATCTAAGTAATGAGCTATTTATAGGCTCAAAGTGAGCAAATGTTATTTCTTCAAGGATTGGGATTTTAAAACATGTTAAAAAGTCTGAATGGACCAATTTCTTGACATATCGGTGCAATGTCCACAAGGGCCTTATCCACAAATATTTGCAAGACTACTAAAGACAGAACAACCTAACAAATTAACTCCAAAATAGTCTATATGGACCTAGTTCCAAAACATGTAACTATGGCACTTTTAAGTTAACCTTAAGCCTTTTTTAAACAACTTGACTGGAAAGGCTATTATTGTAAAATTTCTTTGTTAATATTTTTATATAGAGAGATTCTAATTCGGGATTCAATTACTTGTACTTTGTTCAAAATGATGTAATATGTTGTCATAGCAAAATCATATAATATGTAAGAAGCAAAAAGTGTTCAAATATAACAAATCATTTAAAAGGTAGTATGTATAGAAGAAAATGCATAAAAAGACAAGGCATTGGTGGGGATGGTCATATTCTCCTCTATTGCTTGAAATGTCTTTATTAGAGGTGCCTACCTCTCCTTAATCCACTGCCATCAATTTTTACACCTTCCTCTTTGAGATTCGCAGCTGAGCTATCCATCTAACAAAATCATTTTGTAGTAAAAGAGGGGGTCAAATCATTAGTACATGTCTTACATATCATGTATATATGCATATATACTATTTGTGTAAATGTAATAGATAACTTACCAAGAGAGTGTATGTCTTATCAATCATGACCCGAGGGAGTGCCTTAACTACTCGAGTCATCCCATCGATAAGAGCCTTCCTCATTTGTGCAAATGAACCATGTCAAAATCCAATCAAACAAGTAAAGTAATTTGAATATGTAATGCCCCTTACTGGATTTTCAAAGAAAATCCAATAAGTGGTATACTTCCTATTAGGTCACCCATCCCTAACTTCTCTCATGGGCATTCATTTAACTTTAACTTATTATGTGTTATTTACTTCTATCTAACTCCAAATTTAATTTTGTCTATTTTTATAGTCTATTTAGGTTAATACCAGCATATTCATGTCTTTATAGAGGGATTTTAACATAATTAGACAATTCCTAAAAACTTGACAGCATAATAATTGCTCGGATCACTATCTCAAAAATGATTCAACCTATAAAAACACTTCTATAACAAATTCTCACACCTCCTAGACCCTTCTGGTCCCTAAGATATTAACCTATCATCATCATCTATCAGACAACAGCATAGGCCTTAGGCTACAATCAGAAGAATTACAAAAATAGAGCCTTTGGCTCACAGATCATATCATTAACAAAGGTGATTACATAAAATCAAGATAGTCATGTAAAGACCTATTACCAAATACTATCTTGACAAAATCAACACCTTTTATAAGGTACCCATTCCCTATCTATGTATATGAGTGTAAGACTATAATTTGAATATAAGGCAATTGTAATTACTTATCCTCTTAAGAAACTTAATTGCACGTACTCCGAGGTTGCTTACAGGCTGAGTACCTATGCATCCAAACTAGTACGCTGAGTATATAATACTCAATAGTGAACTCAAACATTAAAGTTATTTGTTCAAATTATCATCCATTTCTACAGTAGTGATATTTATTTTGTTTTGTCTATTATAACATTATTAATTAAAGAGTACATTCATCAAAATGACCCCACTACCCTTTTTACTTAAAGATTAATTTCTATTTAGGTAATAGGTTAAAATTCCATCTTTAGTGGTGATTTACCATTATCAGTGATAATCTACTTTAACTTAAGTCACTGGATCCATGATTAATCATTTGGGCAAATGACTAAAATACCCCTACTTCTATCCATAATCCTTTATTTTGCCTATATAGTCATTTAGAACTCAGCTAGATTATAAATCTAAGCCATTTTTAGATATACTTGCAAGGCATTATTTATTTATCAGGGTGGTGCATATTGCATATGCAAAATTACCATACTACCCCCATACCAATTCATGTCAATAAAACCTTTGGTAAACTATTATATTCTCAAGTAATTCATAGATTCCAGTCATTGTTAAGGATAACATTTATCATGCTTTATTATCACCATAATAAATACTATGCAAGTAAAAATTACCAAACTACCCTTTATTATACATTCTATAGTATTATACAGAGATTCAAGCTAATTAAGCTTTTTTTTTCCTTATTAGTCTTGATTTAATTCATTGTTATTTATTTCCTTAATTTGTCTAGCTCGGCTAGGCAAATGACATTGGCATACATTAGACCTAAAAGGAATAAATAATGATCCCCATTCGAGGACCTGGCCACTGCATTCGCTTGATTGATAAATGTCCACAGCCATGTTTGATTGTCTGACTAGTGCAGGATCTATGCCGCTGCAACGACAAGATCATGAAAGTGCCTATAGTTAACTCTGACTATCCAGCTAGTGCAGTGGTCCTTAGGGACCTATGCAGCTACACTAGTAAAATCAAGAGAATGCCTATGGTCAAATTTGACTGTCCAACTAGTGTAGTGGTCCTCAGGTACCTACACCACTGCACTAGCAAAATCAAGAGAATGCCTACACTCAAATCTAACTATCAAGCTAGTGCAATGGTCCTTAGGGACCTAAGCTGCTGCACTAACAAAATCAAGAGAATGCCTATAGTTAAATCTGACTGTCCAGCTAATGCAGTGGTCCTGTAGGACCTATGTCATTGCACTAACAAGATCATGTGATGAGGATAAGAAGTTGTCTATCTAACAAATTAGTACACTAGCCCAACATGGACCTGGGCCACTATATTGGCCTCATTTAAAAATAAACAATGTAGCAGCTACTAAAAATTCCCTAAGTCGGCTAGTCAACCTATCCAGTGGGTGTCTATCTAATGGGCCATTTAACCCCAATCTATGTTCATTTCTTTACTGATTAACTTTTTGTAATATTATAAACTCAAAAATAGATAGTTATAATTTTTACAGCCCAGTTGGAATTTAGCCTTGTCTGATATGGTCATAAACAGGCTGTATTGGGTAAATTTTGAAAAATATATATATTTTAGGGTATAATTGCCAATAATTTCAATATATTATGCTAGATTTTATTCCATAAATGTTTCACAATTTTAGGCCATTTACTGTCCAATGAATTTATTGGTTTAGGTAATAGTCAAATTAGACAATTATAAGTTTATTTCATAAATTTTCAATAGCTAGTTTTAGGTCTATTTCATAACATTTTTCAATGCAGTTTTTACCATTCAGTTTATATTATCCATAAGCCTAAAGCCATCCATATACTAAGCCATTCACAAAGCCAATCATAGGCATCATTGCCATTACATTTAATCACATATAATAGCCCTTAAAGGCATAAATTATAGGCACAACATAAGCCACTTTTTAGATCAATATTTAAATTCATTTTTTAGAACTTTTCTTGCCTTTCAAAAATACCTATCAACCATTTATTTTATTCTGCATATTTGTTCCTAGTTACCTAGCCAATAATGGCATTAAAAGGCTTATGTAATTGTTCCTCTATGTACAGACTCCTAGCCTTTATAACCATAGTTTAGGTATATTCTAAGATCACAGGTCATACTCAATTTGAAACCAACTTCTAGGCCATCTTAATCAGGTTTAAGACTAACTATTATTCTTTCATTTGATTTACATTGTCATGTATTTATCCAAGATTAATCATGCTTTTAATCTTTTATACATTGCCTAGATGCATTCATTCATATAAGTTCACTTTTATGCCACTCAAGGGAAATTTAGGCATATCCATGTCTCGGCTAAGACTAACACACATTCATATAGATACTAGTCAAGTCAATTACATACTCAGTCATCATTATACATAAAGTATAGGCCTAATTAGACAACATTCAAGCTTAGTCATGTATCTACATACATGTATCACCATTAAGCTAATATTTAAGCTATGTCATGATACCACAAACACATATACTTGCATTTTCATACCAATTAGGATCATTTACATCTAGTATATACCTCGACCACACTTAAGTTCCTATATAATAGTACATTAACTAATCGTAATGCATACCATGCCATTACTTTAGACCTCATACATGACCCATACATGTTATTTGTGCTCTAATCACTTTTAATTTCCTTAAACCACATGCTAATGCCCTCGGTTGTTCATGGTTTTACCCCTAAACATGCTCAATCACTAAATTTCCTTACCATACCTTTAGTAGCCCTTAAATTAGCTCTCGACTAATATAAACTCTAAACATCATCCCCACTTCCTTTCATTAAATCAACACAAGAATAGTCATTTATCATGAAATCAAAGCATGTACAACATCCATTTCACTTAATCACACCCTACAAGAAAACTAGCTAACTTTGCTATATTCAAGTCTCAATCTTAGCCCATGGAAATAAAGGTGGCATGAGATGAATGTGAGAGTTCACATACCCCTAAATATAAGGGAAAGAGATAGCCACCACTCTATAAGCTGTCCAGCCTTCATTTCTAGCCCCCATGGTAGCTTTTCCCTTGCTCTTTGAGCCCTTTGTGCTTTAATTCAACTCACAAACCATTCAAATATATTCTCCCAAATGTTATGCACCTCAACCACTAAGGTCTAGGAAAGAAAACTCAAGGAAAGCCCATGACAACTCACTTTGAAACTTGCTGCCTGTGTTGAAAAATTGTCTGACCTTTGGATATTTGAGAAATTTTAATTAATTCTTGGAAGCTTTTTTTCCAGTGATTCTTTTTCTAGAATTGCCCTAACATATAAGGATGATTTTTAGTGGAATTTTTTTGGGAACAAGTTGAAGAAGATGGTGAAAATGACTCCCTTTTTTTGCTGTAGTGTCAATTTTGGGCAAGGAAGGAAGAAAAAATTTAGCCTTTTATTTAGTGGAAAAATGCACTTGTAAAAATATCTTGCCACTTGTTAAGGGCCTTAGGCCAGCTGGCATCATGTGGATAGGGCCCACAACCACTTGAACCATCTCGAGATGACTCAATTTTTTGGTAAAACTTTAAAAATTCACTAAAATTCACATAAACCTAAAAAAAATTACACTGTTTGTTTTAAAATTCATATTTTAATCCTCTCTACATGCTCATAAATTTTTGTAGCCAAATTCCATTGATAGGATAATTTTTAGACTACTCCAATTTGTGTGACAACCTAAAAAATTATGAGAATTTGCAAATGACCTCTGAATTCAAAAATTCTTTCACTAATGGACTCAGTGGAATTTTTTAGGTTCAAGATCTGACATTTTTGGGTTCGTCCGGGCATAACTTAAGGCATTCCTAGCCTGACTAGATTTTATTACATAGATCAGCAGCCCATTATCTGAAATGAATTGTTGGTTCTGCTAAAATTTTAAAATTTGCCTTTTTCATCAGTTTGAAGCCCCTCAAAGTTTCTTGACCTGTGCCACCACCTCAATTTATGTGCAAGTGACTTGGCACCCTGAGCGCACTTCCTTAACCTAGTGGCACTATTTATGAAGTCTCAAAACATGGGCATTATAGAAGGTCAAATTTCATAAACTACTAAGGTAGTATCAGTAGGCTCAAAGGTACAAGCAGGCTTTCTTCAGTATTGAGACAAATTGGCTTAAGGTCATCAAACTTATTATACCTCATATAGCTTAACTGAGCATGTCCTTTAGTGTGCTCCCACCTCACTAGGAATAGGCTCGATAGAATATCCTTGCCCATGGCTTTTGCTAGCTAGAAAAAGAGCACATAAACCATGTGTGGCCCTAAAGCTCATAGTTATAAAAGAGCTACTCAAATCGATAGTCTCTCTCATCCTTTTCCTTAATGACAAGAAAAGACTAGTCTCGTAAGTAGAAGTGGAAGCCTAAACAATGATGAAAAATAGGAAAAGTCAAAAGAAAGGAAACTTTGTATAAATTTCTAACCAAGTGATTACCTGTGTAGGTGGTATGCTAATATAAGGGACTTGAGGCAATAAATAAGCTATTACCTAAGTTGTGTGGTTATCCTCCACCAAAAACTCTATCTATATGTCTAGCTGACATACTATACATAAACCTTTATTCATTAATATACCTTTTGAACAACATCATGTTAAAAGGGCTCAATGGCACATGCTTGATAGCTAGATGCATGTGCTAACTCATGACTTACTTCTCAATAAACTAAGAGTAAGGCTTTGGAGTTATTAAAAGGACCCTAAAAGAAAGCCCCTAAGCATAAAAGAATCCTGATCAAGCTTCTCCTATAGGAGTCCTCATCAAGTTATATCCATCTGCATTATAAGATCGGGTAAGTAATAATAAAACATTAAGAAACTAAATAACTAACTTTAGACATTCTATTTTTCCATATATACTAAAATAACTCCAAGCACGGTTGCTCAAGTGCTACTAGTGTTTCATTAGTGAAGCCATATTCTAGACTCCTTATATTGAGTGCACACATTTTTCTATCATAGAGAAATGTCGAGGCACTTCCAGCTCACAAGGCCAAGTTAGTAGTTATAGCTTGTATGCCTAAACTTGTAAACACAATAATCAAGTCACATATAGCTAATTACATGAAAACAAAAAAGTAAAAATAAAGTTAGGATACTTACTAGTATGCTAGACATAAAGCCCTAGATAAATTTATAGGTCTTTTTAGAGCATACAGACATATCCAAGCTCTTATACATATATTTGAGGAATAAACAACACCAATTCAAGTCCTTAACCACCTTGATCTTTTGCAAGTATGAGAGGAGGCTCTAACTCACATTTCCATTTGCATTAGCAAAGAGTGTATACCTAATAAGTAGATAAGGAAAGCTCAAGTATACTGGCTATTCTTTTGCTAGGCTATAGGAGCTGCCTTGATCTAATGATTATAAATATTCGTGCATTTAATACTCCCAGCATGGTCTTAGGGCATGAAACTAAGAACGTGGCCAACCTCCTGTGACCTTAGAATCGGGTAACGGTAGAATACATCAAAAGTAATCACCCTACCAGAATCTGGTACACATGTGATAAAAGCCCAATCAAAGGGTGTGATCATCAACTTGCCAAATGGGAGGTGAAAGTTGTGAGTCATGTCTATCCTTTAGTCCATTAAATCTATCAAGGCCTATAAATCCCTCTAAAAATCTCCACTAACCAAATGGCTAATGAATGTTTGGAACTCCATAAGCTTAGTCCACTCTTTTTCTTGAGTTAGGATTATAACAAACCATTGCTGATGGTTGAATAGCATGCCTTCACTCTTTAGGTGTGACTGCATAAAAAATAATAAGGTCAGTGTTGTTATTGTGCATAAAATAACTTAAAAATAACATTTTGTGTGTTTTGCAACTTTTAGGATAGATTGAAGTTTACACAGACAAATTAAAGCATAAATAAAAGTGTGCATGGACCAAGCAACTGAAGTACAGTGAACAAGGTTTACACTAACAATCACCTTATCTAGACTCACACTGACCACATAGTTTTTCTAGAAAACATAAATGACATAAAAGGAAAAAGCAAACAAGAAAATACATTCTAGAAAAAACATGTCCACACGGACATCACATAAGAAGCATAAAAAGTCAGATGGACTTTAAACAAGAACAAGTTAGGCACACATTATTCGCAGACCTTATTACATAAAAATTATAAACAATTGATAAAAGTCACACATGCATCATTCAAGGGTCAAGTTCTCATTCTAGTCATCCTAGGGTATGCACAGACCTATCTTAATTAAACTTTAGTATCCTAGACCTTCTACTCCTACCTTATCTATTTGCATAGATCTATTGTATCAAAAATAGTAGACAAAGCAAACTATAAGAATTCACACAAAGTTTTCAATAATAAAGATTCAATAAAGTCTAGAGATCAAGAATTACCTTGGGATATGCCTCTATATAGGCATGATGGTCTAAATTGGCAAGAATTAGGGTTTTGCCCTAAAATGGATGTCATTGTTAAGTGAAATGGTTTTCAGCTAATTGGTGAGGACTGAATTGATGTAATCCTTAGAGAAGGGCTTTTCTTTGCTAGTCGATGCATTAGGAGTTATTGAATTCATTGTTTTAGTCATTAAGCCCAAAAAAGAAGTGGAAGATCATTTTGTATCATCAAAAAAATTAGGGACTCACTGGTTATCACTAGGGCTAAGCTAGAAGGTATGTTGAAATCCATTTGGAATTTGAAAAATGGATGAAAAGTTAGGGTAGAAGGAAAGTTAAAGAGAAAATAGAAACCAAAAAAAGAAGAAAAAAAGAAAAAGGGAAGGGCATTGATCTTAAAACTAAGGATAAGTCTGCATGGACCAAGTCAACATCACACCTTCATAATACCTACACAGACCAACGTCAAATTGCTAAAGTTTGCATAGACTTACAATAGTAAAAGGACTAGTCCCAACTTACACAGTGTAACTTCAATAGATCTCAAATATCCTAAGTTTGTATAAGCTTAAAAGCAATGAAGACTATTTTATGATTGCACATACATTCACTGCCTAGGGTCTCACTAGCAAGATGGGTAGAAATATTTAGATGTATTCAAGGAATTGTTATATCCAACCTTTAGCACAAGACAAAAAAGGATTGGTAAGTTTACAAATGAAAATGAAAGAAAATGAAAAGAAGATATAAAAATCTTCATTTTGTAACCTTAAACTGAAACTCATCACCTAAGCTTATTTTGAAACCTTTTACCTAATCTAATCATCGAACTTGAATAAAGAGTGACATATATAGTGTTATCTAAACTTACTAACTTTATCGTCATTTATTAACAACCTGAGTAAATTA
>CANXYI010922676.1:0-12679 GCA_948208565.1 Hura crepitans | reverse complement strand
TCGACTTTTTGCCTGTGAATTCAAATAGATACGATTTTTAAAGGTTCATATAAAATCATGGAAAACTTCAAAAATCAAGACAAGCCTATATATACTCTCTTGGGCACCTAAGGAACCTAGGAAAAATATTAAAATTGAAAGAAAGTTACTTGATTATTAGATGTGCAATATTCAACTCGAGAGGAAAATCACGATTCCTCTCAAGTTACTTTGCCAAATCCAGGTTTCTTTGTGTCTAAGGTTTTGTTCGGGATGCTCTACCCTTCTGGACGTGTTTTTTTATGGTGGGTAAGAGTGTAGGAAGAAAGAAAATAAAGGAGAGGGGTAGAGAAAAAGGTGTCAGCTTGGAGGGAAAAAAAGAGGGGGATTTGGGTGGAAATGGAGGGAATATGAGGGAAAAGGGTATTTATAATTTAAAAAATTATTTTCCCTAAAATTTCATAAAATTTTTATCCCCTATAGGAATATTAGAATTCCCTCATTTCTATCCCCAAAATAAGATAAATTCCTCCTCTAAATTTCCTTAAAACCTTGAGCCTAAAAAATGAAGGAAACTCGAAAAATTACTATATTTTCTTTCCCAAAAATTAAAGAAAAATACTTCTTGATATCAGAAAATTTTGATTCTAATGCCAATGGACTATTTAGAATATTTGAGTATCAGGTTGTAAAATTTTTAAATTTTTTAAGAAACTTTTAATTGATTTTATAGTTTAGTTTTGCCTATGGCACTATTCATAGGACATTGTCATAAAATCTTCTTTAGCATTTTTAATGATCCAAATGACTTTGGATTAGCTTCAAACTTTGCCTAATATTCTCTCATAATTAATACTCACCATTGGTACACTTAGTGTGACTCAACAAGTTTTGGGAAGTACTATTTATCTCGGGAAGTACTATTCATGAGTTGTGCTCCCTGGTTAGGCCAATGGCCTCATTGATCTTATCACCCTAAGATATTATTGTAATTATGGTTCAAGGTTATGAGGGAGTCGAGGCACCTCTTCTTATCTCTTTAGATCTAGTGGTGGCCTTCCTTGGAAGGCTATTGTTAACTGAGCAATATTCTTATTCATTTCAGTCAATGTCTATTGGACCCTTTGAAATTTCATATCAGCATATTCATTCATTGGTTATAGAATGGTTGCCATCTGTTGGACCTTTCCTTCGAAGTTGACTTGATTTTCAATAGCCACACTTTGTGAAATTGCTTCATAATCTACTGTCATTAATGTTGGCACCCATGGAGGCACAATAGTCCTATCATACTCAATCGTTTCTTTAGTCTTACCCTTAAGATTCCTATGAATCCTTTCAAATATACTATGAAGACTATCTAGTTGAATCCTATCTCCTGATGATTCAGCATAGGAAGTTTTAGCTGGCATCTTTTTGATTTCGTTAGTTTTTACCCTAGAATTCACTATCTCGCTTTTGCTCCTTAACTTCTCTTGTAATCTTGTGTTATATGTCATATAGAGCCTCCCACTATGGCTACCAAAAAGATGTTTTACCCCAAGAGAATGGAGTAAAAAATCTAATAATTTTATTCAAGGGATTCACTAGTCTAACTTAATAAGATTACAAGCAAAAACATTTAATAGATTAAACAAACAACGCTTTGAGAAACCTAGGAAAATCTATTAAACTCTGTGTTTACTTAAAACTAATTCTAGAATGATATCAAAGAAGAGCAATTTGACTGAAACACGAGAATTGAGCCTAAATCTAAGCTAAAATTACTAGTAAAGTAAATGAATTTAAGCAAATAACTAGTAAATGTACGCTAGTTATTTCTGCTGATTTGAGAGATCTTTTTCAATTATGCCTAATAGCCTATATATAGGCTTAAAAGTCTTGATCTTGATAGAACTCTGATCTCAATTTAATCTTTATTTGTCTTAAAGTAGGAACTGGTCACATTTTCTAGCTTTCTACACCCTATCTAACTCAACCATTAAGACTTTGTGTAAATAACTATTGGGCTTTGAATTTTAATGGGCTTAATTTTTTAAGCTAATGTAAATAGATACTGAGATATAATTTGGCCCATTAGTTAGACACCTATTGGATGGGTTGACTAGTCAACTAGGGAATTAGTAGTTGCTTAGAATATTGGTCCTTTTGGGGCCACTATTTGTATGATAGAGATGGCGGGTGCAGTTGCTGAGGTTAAACCCGGCACACTTGGGTAGTGGGAGGTCCATACAGGATGATCCCAACTACCCATTAGAGTTATTTATTGATATTGGGAGGTCTAATCCCTACTATCCACTAATGCTATGATAGAGATAATAATTATAATATTAGGAGGTCTCACAGGGCTGATCCCTACTATCCTTTGTAAATGGTAGGAGGTCTACAAGACTGATCCCTACCATTTGCTAGTCTAGTATTGGTTGGTTCTCGTGAACTAACCCTTGCTATCACACTAGGTAGGTGTAGCTATCGAGGTCTAAAATGTGGGCCATTGCACAGTATATATGCCACTATCTGGTGTCTTAAAGAGTAATCTCTCTGGCATGAGCCTAAATGGAAAAAAGAAATAAAATAGTATGACTAAGCATATTTAATAATGATGCTAATTAAGTTGTAATAGGGATTGGAACTATTTATACTTATCTGATGAAATTTAAAGAATCACTTGCATGATAAAGCACTACAGTAACATAATAGAAGTGTGAATAAAATGAAAATATTGTATACTAGTAATCTCATATGCTTACTTTATTGATCATATCATGACTTGTGTGTGAATGCCATGGATTACATGCATTTATTTTATCAAATCCACCACTGAGTGTATACTTAGTGTGTCAATGTTCTGATACATAAGTCATATATGTTGTTAGCTGTCTAGACTCAATAATTGCAATGTAGTAGCCTAGCTCACAAGGTATAATTTCCCATACTTTCAATGATGGTTGTAAAAATGGCACTCATGTATATATGTAAAAGGCATAGACTTAGAGATAGAGAATTATGAACATGTGTTGTGATCATTGTATAAATCGTATGAACAGATATGTATATGTTTAAATAATTATATAGTATGACTATATTGTTGTTTGGATATTATGGGTCTAAGACCTTATGTTGATTGTGTTGTCTATGATAGATAGGATATTTAGAGACCTATGAGGGTCTAGAGGTCAAGAAATGTATGTGTGATGATTATAAAAGTGTTTTTGAATAGGAAAATTTTTTAGTTTTTCACCCGGGTAGCTATTATGCTACCCCAATTTCTATAAAATGGATATCTGACCAAAAATAAGATCTTATTAGTGTAAGATGGTTAGTATTATAATATTATGCAATAATATAAAAAAAACTAACTAAGATATACCATTATATGAAATAAGGCTATAAGTGTTAAATGAATAAAGCTTAGGGAAATAATAGGATGGGTGATTTATGGAAAGTAGCATTCCTTGTCTATTTCCTTTAGAAATAGGTAGGGGGTGTTACAGTACCAAGATATATTAGGATTTGAAGATAGCTTATTAGTGGCCAAGCTTGAAGAGAGTTATAATTGAATTTGTGACCAGATGCCTTACTTGTCAGTAAGTTAAGGTTACACATCAAGTTCCATTTAGATTGCATTATCTTAGAGCAAGACTAGAATAGAAGTGGGATAGAGTTACTATGGATTTTGTGGTTGGGCTACCGATGATAAGAAAAAAAGTGTGATTCAATTTTGGTCGTGGTTGATAGATTGACCAAGTCTGCACACTTTATACTTGTGAGAATGGATTTCTCCTTAGAAAAGCTTGCAGAATTATATATTGATAAGATCATTTGGTTACATGGTGTGTCATCATCTATTATTTCTGATCAGGATCTAAGGATTACATCAAAGTTTTGGAAGAAGCTCCATAATGCCTTAGGTACACAACTCAGCTTTAGCATGACAATTCATCCATAATGGATGGCCAATCAGAGAAAATTATTCAAGTTTTGAAAACATGTTGAGACGCAATGCCATTGAGTTTAAGGGAAATTGGAACTGTTGTCTTTCAATGGCAGAGTTTGCCTATAATAATAATTATCAAGTGAGCATCAGTATGGCTCTTTTTAAAGCCTTATATAGAGAAGATGTAAAACTCCATTAAGTTGGAGTGAGCATAGTGAAAACAAGGTTACGGAGCCAAATTTGATTAAGGATGTAGAAAAAAAAGTGAAAATTATCAGAGATAGGCTTAAGGTTGCTTCAGATAGACAGAAGTCATATGAAGATTTGAAAAGAAAGGATATTCAATATGATGTGAAAGACAAGGTGTTGCTTAAAGTATCTCCATGAAAAAAGGTGTTGAGATTTGGCAATAAGGATAAGCTAAGCCGTGGTTCATTAGCCCATACGAGATAACTAAACATATGGGACCAGTGGCTTGCATACTAGCTTTACCTCCTGAGTTATAATGAATACATGATGTCTTCCACATGTCAATGCTTAAGAGATATAGATTAGATCCATCCCATATGTTATTAGCTAAAGAAATAGAGATACAACTACATATATCATATGAAAAAGAGCTAGTGGGAATCTTAGTTTGAGAGCTTAAAAAGTTGCACAACAAAATAGTACCTTTAGTGAAGGTATTATGGCAACATCATAAAATGGAAAAGGCAACCAAAGAGAATGAGGCTTAGATAAAGGAGCAGTATCTACATCATTTTAAACCAAGTAATTTCAAAGACAAAATTTCTTTTAAAAGGGGAAGAAATGTAATGCCTAAAAATCTCGATGTTATGAATAGTATTTCTCGAAATGTGAATAGTCTTTCCCAAGACTCGGGTTATACTAATCCTATTAAATGGAAGTATTAGTCATAATATAATTTTGGATTAAATTTATAGTGAAAGCAAAGTTATTTACATGGTTAAAAATGGCAGTTAACATTTTACGGCAATATCACATTAATAGTGACCTAAATTTAGCTAAGCTGTACAATATTCAATTTTTGCTTAGAAATTTTGGATTTAATACAATCTAATACTTAAATATTCCAAATAGTCCATTGGAATTAGAATTGGAATTTTTAAATATTAGGAAGTATTTTTACTAAAATCAGGTATTGATTAAAGTATTATTTTATTTTTGATTTTTCTCAATTTTTGAACATGGATTTCTAAGGGTTGATTAATCTTAATGGCACAATTTTATGGGACATTTGGAGTATTAATTGAAAGATAGATTAGAGGTGGAAAATAAAAAAAAAATGTAAGGAAAAAAGGTTAATAATGGTGGCTATTAGATTTAATATTGTATAAATCTTGACCGTCCATTTATTTAATCAAGTTATAAAATTATAAAAGAGAGAGTCAAAATGGGAATATTATGTAGCTAACCATTCCTTTTTCTTTCCCATTAGACCCAAAGCCATTTTTGCCCACCTCAAGCTTGTCTTCCTTCTTCATTTCTTCAATCCACCATAAATCTACTGCATCTAAACCATTAAGCTATCCATCTATCATCCCTAAAGTATATTTGATGTGGAAAATCAAGAAAAGAATAAGGGAATTTAAAGTGAATAGTGACCCCAAAGATGCATGGGTGTGTGTTTCTTTAGTTTGATATTTTTCTAGAGCTCTTTGTGTGCCCAAGAAGACAATTCTAAGGTTAGAATTGAGTTTTGATTCATCTATGATTTTATTTTGATTTTTGTTTTTTTCTATTATGTGTTGTAAGCAATGAAGGAACAAGTAAAAGGAAGGGGAAAAAGAAGGCGTAGATCATCTAGAAGGGTACATATTGAGCTGTTATTAGAAGGGTATAGATTGAGCTCCTAAGTAGGTGTAATCCTTATAATATGTGTTGTGTGTATAATTGCATGAGTTCAAGAATGAATGTGCTTATGTGATTGTTGTGCAAATGATCTGTACTTGCTTATTTATGACAACTAAAGTGAGATTGGATATAACAGCATGTAATTATATATGGATATGATGGAAATAAATACTTAGACATATTGGATTTGAGGTGGTTGAATGGCTCCTTAATGATGCCTTAAGGATAATAAATGCTTGTATGGCATATAGTAATGATGTGATTTAAAATGGTGATAAAATAGTGACTAGTAATGAATGAAAGTATAATGTTAATTGAAATTATGCATAGGTGTAATGATGAAGATGTTGAGTTTATGACCTAAATCTAATATGATGATCATGTTAGAAAGTGCAAAAATGGATTTTAAGTGTTTTTCTATGTAGTGGTTGAATGGCTTATTTACTGTGTATTGATGATTTGTGTGTAACCATGGGATATGGACATTGAATATGTAAGCTAAGGGATGGCCAAATGTTTTCTTGGTCTTATTGATATGATTATCTGAATAAAGGGCTTGCAATTAAAAATTGAAGTAGAAAGTGAACATAATTGTATATGTATGCTTTATAATTAATAATTATGAGGCCATGGTTTATGGTGGCTAAAATGAGTGTGGGGTATGTTTAAAGTTGTTGAGATGAAAATGCTATGTATTCATAGTTAAAGTGTGGAAATGATATAGTATGCATAAATTATGAGATCATGTTATTCTTTAAATGAACTTATGAACATGTAATAGTAACTTATGCCATATTTGATTATGATAATATTATATAACATTTCATGAGATTATGTTGTGTTTAAATAGAATTTGGAGTAACCATAATATTTAGTGTGTAAAATATATATAAAGCATGAGTATATTTTAATTTAGCTTTAAAATGGATTGTAAAGTGTCTATGTATGTAAAAATATACTTAACACAAAAAACAAACCTTATGGCATAATTTTGCCTTGTATAGCTTAAAGGCCCATGTGGATTCAGGATGATGCTTAAAGCATATATCAATGGAAAATGAGGTAATGACCTGTATATGAGCTATGAGTTGACATAATTGAATGGAAAGTAAAGTATGCTTATAGAAATACTATAAATACATGAAAAGTTATGTGAATGTGATATGATAACTATGATACCAATATTGCATGAAAGATGGTATAAGAAGAATTAATATATAAAAAGCTTGCTTTGTACATAATGCTATGTATTGAATAAAGAACTATGAGATTCAAATAAACTATTCAAGAAAGGGAAACATAAGGAACATGATTGGCCCATACGATTAGACAGCTTAGATTAGATAGGTTAACCGGTTAATTAGGGATATATAGTAGCTGCAAAGGTGCTATGGTCCCCTTAGGTTGGTGTAATAGTTGTATAGGTCAAGTAGGGCCATTACACACTGATACAATCATTAGGCTAGTGCAGTAGCCATATAGGTTCATAAAGCCACTGCACATATATAGACTAGGTTAGTACTACAGCTGCACAGGTTCATAGAGCCACTATACATCTCTAGGCTAGTACAATAGCCGCAAAGGTTCATAGAGCCACTGTAAATTATTAAGCTAGTGCAATAGTTGTATAGGTTCTATAAGGGCCACTGTACATATATTGAGCCATCTAGGCAAAGTAATCCCAATATCCAGTTTTAGGCTATTGTCTTGTAAGTATGGCCGAAGAAAAGTATCTAGACTTACATACAAATAATAAACATAGTGTGTGTATGTTGATATTATTATAATCTACTATGTATGTTGCTTAATGCGATGCATGTACACAAATTATGGTTGATTATGCAATAGTACTTGAGTAAATGAATTTGCCTATTAGGTAATATGAATGCAATTTATGTATGAAGAAATAAGGTAACTATGTAATTTGAATATGTGTAGACACCTCACCTTGACCAATAATGATAACCAGAGATAGCTCTTGAGCACAATGCAAAAAGCCTTCAAGACTTAGGTCCACACGGACTAACATCTTTAAATATTTAGTTCATATGGACTAACTACAGAAGTAGGCCAGGATCTAGCCCATGAAGACCGTGGACCATCACTTCAGAAGCCTTGGTTCGCAAGGACCATTAAGAACAAGTCTGTATGGACTTGCCGATGGAAAAAGACTCCGAATTTAAAAATTGCCTATTTAGTCTAGGGGTCAGAATCCAAAAGGGATTAGGACTTACTCCTGATGAAAAGGGGTAGAAAAGCCTAGAAAAGAAATATATATACTTCTCTTCAAGGAGAAAAAGGGTTTGAAAAAAAATAGAGACTAAAAAATCAAAATTGCAACCATTATAGTAATAGTAGATATAAAAGCTTGGTAAGGCTGACTACAAAGAGTATTCTTAACCATTCTTACTTGCATTCAAGAGGCTTTTGTGCTAGTGCTCTAAGAGATTCCTTCATACAAGTAATATCTGAGGTCTATGAATGAGTTTTCTATAGTTTTATGAGTCAATGACCTCTGAGATGATTAATTTATGAGGTGATTCTTTGTCATCCCTATTATCATTGATGATGAGTAGGCTAATCATATTAGACATGTAAAGTGTGAATTTCATGTCTGTACTTAGCATTAGACATGCCATGAGAAGTTAATTTCATTGTATAAATCTGACCTTATATGAAATTAAGTCTGTATAGACCTAGTTTCTTTAAAGGTAAGTATCCATGTTAGTCTGCACAGCCCTATTATATGCCAGTTAATTAGGTTTGGTAGTCTGCACGAACCTCTTATCATGAGGGTCACACGTCTGCATGGACTTATGAATGATAATTTGTATTATAATCCCTCGCTACACCTGACTGCTATGATTTATAATCTATGGTGTATTTATATTGAATGTGTTTATAATTTTGGTGTTCATTCATACATTAATGGTTTAAGATCTAACTTATTTGACTCTATTATTTTCTAAGTTATTGGTTGGATATCACGCTAGAGTGAAAGTATGAGATGGACCGAATCTTTCTTTGGTGAAGGTCCGCACGGACTAAGTACTGTTACCTTTATGTCCGCATAGACTTAACGATGTTGAAGCGAACTAGAGGATCTTAGCTTATTTCTTTGGTTTTATACTACTTGTACTTCTTTGCTTCCTTTTGGGTTGTAATAAATAGTAAATAACTTATTTTACATGCTAAAACCTAACTTTCACATCAAATGATTTTATACATAATTAATTAATGCTTTCTAACAAAATAGATTTGTATTTTCTTAATCAAAAGTCGTATAGGAAATGTATTTTAATAAAGGCCAATCTCCTATAGATAAGTGTTAGGTAATTACTACCAATTCCTATAGAGTTACGGGTACTTATCAGGTCAAATAATAATCAATTGATGACCTACTTTATGGATGTACAATTTACTTTATTACATTATTTAAATATTGCATTTTACTTTCTTTACATGAGAAGGTGACATAAATACTTTAAATATAATGCATGCTTGAATGATAAGGGATTGATAAAAATTACAATACATATGGACAATTTATTATTAGGGCACAAATAAGATTTGAAATTCTGAACTTTTTTGGTGTAGAAGATCAGAGGTCCTGGTGTAGAGGCGAGGTGGTGACTCCACTAACCACTTTTGTCCCCGATAAAAATACATAATCTATTGTGGCAACTCCACTGGGGACTGAGAAATTTTAATTTGAAAGTGCCCAAATAATATGTCATCCAAATATTCTAAATTTTATCAATCCCATTTTTCACTTAAGAATGGAGAAGTGCTAGCATATCCGTCACTCAGAAGCCTCGTACCTTCGAGTATACAAAAAGGTGAAATAATCGGTCATTATTATCCTTGATTGGAAAGACCCGTTAGGAGGGACCTCTACTTGTGGGAGCCTATCAGCCTTTTGACTGAAACCATGAGCCCATGTAGTCAGGCTTAGCAACTTCCCCTAGGTTGTATGACCTTAAGAGATTGTGATTTCATTATAATTGCTATGTGGGCCTATCACGTTTAACCTTATTTAAAGTAGGGGTAAGCCCATTGTGCCTTTTATCTGGAATGGGTCTAAACTAATTTCACCTCAAATAAGGCACAAATGTTATAGGCCATTGTATTTACATACGCTTTAGATACAAAAGGTTATTAGGCTTAATCAAACCCATGTTCGAACCTATGCATCCCCTAATAGTGCTTAGGTAAGCCCACTTAGGGAGAATGACTAAGACCACGTGTGTGGGAGTAATAAGGTTAGAAGGTTTATTGCTTGTGTTTATCTTTATACATATAACATGTATCCTTGTTATATATACATATGCATAATACTTCAGTGTACCTGTTACATAACATGAACTTTATACCCTTCTTGTTTTTATCTACCATGTATATATCATTATAAATGACATGAACTTTGTATCTTTCTCGTATACCATATGTATCTCATGCACTCTAATGTTTTCATTCTAATGCTTATGCATTATAAGCACAATATGTATATAAATAAGTACACTTCACACTAGCATTTATTGCACATCAAATACTGTCATCCTTTAACTTCTAGCTCATAAATACGTAAACATATCATGCATCATTCCTAACCCTTTGTTTTATAGCCATCATTGATCCTTCACTCACTGCTTAGTGGAAATGAGTTGGTAAGTTCCTCAATAGAGTTAATAGAGCAGTACCTATCCAACCCAAAAGAGGAAACATGTCTTTTGATGAATATGTGACTAAGGCTACATTCATAGAGGCCATGGTTGAGATGGAAACAAGAATGACGTTGCTGGTGACCAATGCCCTATCACACACACAGAATGTTCAAGAAGTAGGGCAAACTTCTAGAACCAACAAAGGGAAAGAGATAATGAGTGAACCTAAGGATGACCAATCGTCTGATGATGAGATGCCACAGGTAGTGAAGTCCTACAACAAGGTACCCCCTCCTAAAGTGCTTGAGAATGAACTGTGGAAAAAGCTAAATGAGAAGATAGAAGCTATGTCCCGACTAATGACTGGGTGCAAGGACATTAACCTAGATGATATAAGTCTGAGGCTCGATCACTCTATGCCCCATAAGTTCAAAATGCCTGACTTGAGCAAGTTTGATAGGACCACAGATCCTCGTACCCACCTAAAGTAGTACGCAGTAGCCATAAGGGCCACCTATCTTACAGAAGGGTAGATTGTGAACCTATTCAGTATGTCTCTCATGGGTCAGGCTCTTGACTGGTACCATTACTAAGAGAAAAGGATCAGGGAGGACTAGACTGAACTGGTGAGGACATTCAACAAGCAATATGCTAATAATGCCAGTGTGGAGATCACTTTAAATGATTTAGAATTAATTAAGCAAAGGCCTAATGAGAGTTTTTCTAACTATCTCCAAAGGTGGAGGGAGAAGATTCTAAAGATGCAAAATAAGCCTAAAGATATAGATTAGATCAAAATGTTTATCAGGAATGCTAATAGCTATATGAACAATGGGCTTACTGCCAAAGGTATTACCACTTGGGAGTAGTTGTAAGATATTGCCATTGACATAGAAGCCGGGCATCAACATAAGGGTTACAAGAGATCTAATAATAACCCGACGTTTACAAGTGGCAATACTGGTAATGCCACTAAAACTACTAAAGTACAAGTAGTTCAAGGTCGTAAGTACTCAAATTTGGGTAAGTCTCTCTTGTGGTGGCTGAAAAAGCTCACTAAAGAAGGGAAATTGCAACCATTACCTCATCAACCATTTATTAGAACATTTCCTGTGATTCATAGGCATGATCAATATTGTGCTTCTCATTAGAGAACCAGACACCTTATCAACAACTGTGAGGTCCTCAAAAGGGTAATTTAAGACCTCATAGATTTGAAATAGATTCCTGATTTAAAAACCTAATCAAACCCATTGCCAAAACACCACACTTTATGCCCCTTTAAGTCCAGATTACCTAAAGAGTATGTCTTGAGAGAAATTTATGGGTCCCACCTAGACATAGTAGTAGGAGTGAGGGTGAGTGAATTTATCTTAATAACTACCTTTTGGTACAGTGAAAGTGACCATGAGGTTTGGGAGAGCAAGAGTTTTTGGGATGAATCCTCTGACTAAGATTTCGAAGAGGGTAAGAGAGAGAAAATACGAGTTGAGGGAGAAAAGGTGGAGAGAGTAGAGAAAAATAGTCAGATCCTATCAGAAAAAAAGCCCAAACCTAGAACAGATAAACTTGATGAGGTGTTGAAATAACTTAGGGAAACTCAAGCCAACATCAGTATTTAGGATTTGTTAATGTCCTCCAAGGACCATAAGTAGAAAGTGGTCCAAGCTTTGGGTCAGGTTACAGTCTCTACAACCACCACACCAGAGGAATTGGTAGAAGTAATGAAAATAGGCAACACAAGCCTCATCACATTTTTAGATGTAGATTTACCTCTAAAAGGAAGGGAACATAATCAGCTTCTGTTTATTAAAGTCGAGATAAATAGGAAAAGGACAAGATGCGCCATGATGGATGATGGTTTTTCCTTTTATGTTTGTCTTACGAAGATTCTAGTTGGTCTGGGGATCAAGAAAGAAGATCTATTGCCTTTTAGCATTACTGTAAAAGCTTATAATGACATCAAGAAAGAAGTAGAAGGATCCTTCATGGTTAAAGTTCAAGTTGGACCAATCATGGATGAAGTCGAATTCACAGTGATTAATATACTAGCCATATTCTCGGTCCTATTGGGAAGACCTTAGTTCCATAAATTAGGGGGAGTTCCCTTTACCCTCCATCAGATAATTAAATTCCACACAAAGGTAACATTGTTACTATAAAGGTTGAAACTGATCATACTGTCTCCACTTTGGCTATCACCAATCAACCTTTCAATGGGTTT
>CANXYI010922354.1:0-10631 GCA_948208565.1 Hura crepitans | reverse complement strand
TTGAATAGAAAAAACCAAGAACTAAAAAAATCGAACCAAATAGACTAAATTATCAAAATTTTGATTTGGTTTTGAACAGCCTAGTTCCGTGGGCCGATTGTGCAATTTTTACATTTTTATTTAGTCTATTTTGGATATTTTGCTTGTTTGCCGTTATTGGCCAAATAGGAAAAACGGCTATTTTCCCTTCCCTAAAAATGTTCATTTTGGCCTTACAAAGGGGTAAAACTCCTTATGTAATCCTTATTGAACCATTGATGTTATTATTTATTTGCTCCTTTATTTTCTTTATTCTAATATCTTATGATTTTCTTTAACCCATTTTCTTTACTTTAGCTTTTTTTTTTAATGTATTTTTATATTTGGTTAGAATGTAATTTTGGAGATTTTATATGTAATTTTTATTTGATTGGGTTGGAATGCATTTTAAGGAATTGCCATGTATCATTCATTTTTTTTTATTTCTTTTCAAGCATATTTTTCATGAATATTGTAATAGGTAGAAAAAATGACTTTTACATAAAAAGAAAATAATAATCAAATTATTTTCTATTAATTAATTGGCATTTTAATAAAAAAATGAGTTTTGATTTTCCTTAAACAAAAGTCACAATAATAAAAATGTACTTTTATAAAAAATGACATGAGAGAATCAAAGTTTTCAAAAATAATTAATGGCCTAGTTTCTTATATATAGAATCCATATTTGAGTATAATTGTATATAATGCCTTATTAACTCGCGAATTAAACATGATTGAATGTGCCTATTTATTCCCAAATGAGTATGAGAGAAGGGAAAAAATTAAGGCAATTGCAAACAGTGGGTCCTAAGGGTGATCACAAAACGGTTAACCTGTACATGAGTAAAAAAAATTGATCCATTAGCATCAGTTTTTAAAAAATATTAACCATTAGCCAGTCCATTAATATTAATTAATTGGTCCATTAATTTTGATTTGATTAACCACTAAAAAATTTAAATAATAATATATGTTAAAAATATGTAAATTACAAAAGTCATTTCTATTATTTAAAGTATTTTAAAACAAAGATTACAAACTAGATATCGAATTAATCAATATTCAAATACAAATACAAATATAATTAAAAAATATTTTTGACAAAAAATTTTTTATATTGAATTTTATTTTTACATAAATATATACACATATACAATATATATATTATAATATATGAATGTATGTATATGCATATGTTATGAATATTATAACTACACACGCTCATAAAATAAAAATAAAAAATAAAAAAAATTAGTGACGAAACTATTGCTAAAAGTTAGAAATATTGTAGCTAAAAATTTAGATATTCGTTGCTAAAAACAAACTATAGTGACAATTTTTTTTTACGCTAAAAATATTAAAACTATATATATAAACTGGTTGGTTAACCAAACGCTGGACTTTTTGAATGTTGGACCAAAATTGAAAATCGAAAAAAATAAAAGTATAAAAATCGAATTGTATAAACTAGTTCGATTTCAGATCGATTTTCACGGTTAACCTTTTTTGGTTAACCACGGGAACACCTTTACTAGGTTCTAGGGCTCTTAAGTTTGGATTGTCTAATGATAAAAAAAGAAAGGAACAAGGATTCTTGGATCTTGAAAGTTCTCTCTTTAGCCATAAATCCTATTTTTTTCTTAGTGTTTTAGTTAGGCCAATATCAAAATGTTTGAAAAATTATAAAAAGAAGTTTTCTAGCCTTTCTTTTGATTTTATCAAAATTGCATCGTTTTAGAAAACAAAATGGCCATTTTACCCCTCTTCAAAATGGTCATTTTCCATAGAATGTAAAATTTTCTGATTTGATCATTTTCAAACAAACATCGTTTTGATACAAAAAAGTTCATTTTGAACTTTTTCAAAATGGTTATTTTCCCTTTGAAACATGCCATTTTAGATGTGCATCTTTAGATCTTGCTCTTTTTATTATTTTAGTGTGTTTATAAATTGATTATATATATGTGTGTGTGTGTGTTTATTTATTTTATCATTGTGTTTATATTCTAATTATTGTATATATATGATATGTTCATGGTTTGTAGACTGTTCGTGTCATTTTTACGTTTTTAGTCAATCTATTCTAAATATTTTACATGTTTGCTATTATTGACCAAAGATGCAAAACTGTCATTTTGCCTTCCTTGGAAATGGTTGTTTTGGCCTTATAAAGGGGTAAAATTCCTCATTCAATCCCTATTGATGTTATTATTTATTTGCTCCTTTGTTTTCTTTACTTCTAATATATTATGGTTTTCTTTAACCCATTTTCTTTTCCTTTGCTTATTGTTCTAATATATTTTTTATTTTTGGTTAGAATATAATTTTAGGGATTTTATATGTCATTTTTATTTGATTTTTGGGTTAAAATGTGTTTTAAGAAATTTCCATGTATAATTTATTTTTTATATCTTTTCAAGCATATTTTCCATTAGTGTTGTAATAAATAGAAAGAATGACTTTTACAAAAAAAAAAAAAGAAATAATAATCAAATTGCGTTTTATTAATTAATTAGTGTTTTAGTAAAAAATTGAATTTTTATTTTTCTTAAATAAAAGCCACAATAATAAAAATGTACTTTTATAAAAAATGACAAGAGGGAATCAAAGTTTCCAAAAATAATTAATGGTCCGATTTCTTGTATATACAATCAGTGTTTGAGTATATTTGTATATAATGCCTTACTAACTTGTAAATTAAATGTGAGTGAGTGCACCTATTATTGCCAAACATGCGTGAGTGAAGGAATAAAATTATCAATTTAATAAGATCCATTTGTATTAATTTGAGGTGTAAATAAGAGTAGAATTTTACAACGTTCCTTAGTCTAATCCTACAAGGTATTTCCCAACTTTTATTAATTGGTGACTTTATTTACCTTATGGTGCCCAACTCATATCTTCCAAATCAATCATTAGAAATGGTTTTAGGATTTACTGTCTCATCTTTTGAGATTTGAGGTAGTGCAAACTAAGCCAAGTCATTAATCATTTTGAGTTAATTGATCTCAAAAAAAGTGGTAACCCACGTGTGAACACTCTCCATTGGCTTCAACTTCATGTAATTCATGAAATTAAGTTATGATATAATAATGTGCTATAGAGATGTCGAATATGCTATAAATATAGAAAATAAGCCTTTATGGAAATAGTGTATTCTACACGTGCTTATGTGCATGTGTGTGGGAAAGTGTCAACGAAGACATCATGGATATATGATAATGGTTAATGGACATAATGAAAAGTAATACGAACCTTTTTCTACCTAGGATGCATTATTTTACCTTTAAGATAATTTGGCAATGCCGAATAAGGAACAATAACAAATTTGCACACTATTACATAGCTTTGGCTATTTTATTTATATGCCATTTTACAATGCTATGTGCCACTTTTTGCACCTTCAAGTTGCCCTATAAACTATGCTTGAAAGAAAGCATTTGCACCTTTGTACCTTTAAATTGCTATATAAACTACGCTTAAAAGAGAGCGTTTGCACTTTTGCACCTTCAAGTTGCCATAGAGATTACACTTGAAAGAGAACATTTGCACCTGTCTTGTTATTCGAGCACTAGATTACATTTCTAAAAAGAAATGGGTTAATATAGGAATTATGGAATTTAATTAAACCATTATTTTGAAATGTGGAAATGCAAAGTAAATCATATCAAATCTATGTGGGTAACATGCATATATTATGAATGCTATTGTATTACTTTATGTTATGTAACATAATATCGAATTCGTACTAATCTTTGGAAAATTGGAAGAAATTAATATGTAAGTTGACATTCGCATGAATAAATAGAGGTTATGAATGGAAGTATGTTCTTAATGCTATTTTTACTTGTGAATTTGAAATATTTTGAGAACTTAACACTGCGTATAAGTTAGGATAGACCATTGAGGATTTTCCTTCAATGGGTGATATCTTTTACTTGCACAATTTTAGGAATTACAAAGGAGATGAGGGAACGATTTAATAGCCTTTTCAGAGTCCTAGTATTTTGTATACACAAAGCATATTTTGTATGATCTCATAGAGCCTAGGTATTCTAGCATCATATACATAACATATAGCTAGAATGCATTAGGATCTATGTATAATTTATTATTATAGGCTTTTAAACAATTGTAATGCCTATTCTTTTGTCACTTTTCAAATGGTCTATAATTAATTATTACATCACTTTGTTATGATATATGCATAATTATATATGCAACATGCTTGTATACATAAGTAGTATTATAGCATGATGATCTAGCATGTGGAACATAAATGACATGCATGATAAGTGTAAAGAAATAGATGTATGGATGCATATGTGTTTATTTGGGAATTAATTAAGTTGAGTGTGTATTTTGAGACATGGATGTTTTGCTTTGATTGTGTTGGGTATACATGGAGATTGGATACGTGAGCTTTAGAAGTGTTTTTCCTTATATAGGAAATTTTTAGGTAGTGCTCGAGACAATAATTATAGTGCCTAGTTTTCAAGCACGGTGATCCTTTAGGATTAAATGTCTTAAAGCAATAAGATAGTTTAAAATATTAAGTAAAACAATTTTTTTCAGATATTTCTAAAAGCTCGGTATCATCTATGTAATACTACCTTACTTAGTTCCACTGTAGATCAAGCAAAAAAGTGCTACAATGTCATTAAGGCTAGAAAGAGAAAGAGAAAAAGGCTTTAAAAGACATTGAGCTAATTGTACATAAAAGCTTGGTGAAGGATTCTATGCGCATAGGCATACAAGTGGACTTATCTTATTTTAACTTAATCAAACATTGAGGCCTATTGACTTGATAAATCTCCTTAACTATCCAAAAGGTTCACAAGTCTTTAATGAGATTAAAAACCATATTATGAGGGCTATGTAAAACCTCATAAGGCCAAAAGTTAAAGAGATACAACCCGAGCATATTTGATTTCTCCTTTTCCAAAAGTTCCAGCCGAATTCTCTTACTAACACCTACGGTATTTGGCTTTTGCTATTTTTTTATATTAAGTTTTTAAATTCTTAATTCTTGTGTGGATAATATTAAAGACAGTCCTAGTTTGGATTATTGTGATGTGCGTAATATGATAAGTAGAAAACATGCAAAGAAGAAGAAAACTACATAAATGGTAAAAGTTTTATGCACTACCTGTTTTATTTTGATTTATTTGATATAACACCTATAATTAATTTTCAAAATTTTTAGTTTTTCGTTGTGTATATGTATGAGATACATATTTTGACACCTTTTGTATATGAGTTTATTTTGTGTCAAGTTTGTTATGAGTGCGTGATATATACTAATTTCTCATTAAGATTTTTATTTCTTCTTATATATAAAGCTTGTTAAATAACGAGTTGTAAGGTTTAATCTTAGTAATATGTTCTTCATACTATAGGTGAGATTTAGAAAAGTTTATTTTGTATTTCAAAGATGAACTTAGGAACATAGATCAATCATATGTTTACTATGATTATTATATCATCGTTTTTCTTAGATAAATGAGATGATTAAAATCTTTTGCCTTCTATTTCTACATTTAAATCCATTTGTAAGGGATTCTTTTATTTCTATTACATTCATATAGAACTTATTAGTTGTTTATTTAATCAAGGCAAGCGTTGGGACAAATGTAAAGAGAACGCCTATGTTTAAAAGCAATTGGCAAAACAAGCTTTTTATTCACTTAAACTTTATGGGTGTCTTACGGCATAACTAGACTTGGTAAAGTTATTAACACCTAAGTCAATTCACATGTCAAAATTTTTACTTGTTGCCACATGTCATTTAAGAGGGGCGATATGTGCACTTTGTTAATTTCAAGGGAGTAATATGTTATATTTTCTAAGTTCAGGTGTATTATAGGTTACCTAAAAAAAGCATGTGTATAAAAGATTTTTTTAGTCAAGTTTAATGATGAAAATATATATATATTATTTCTATAATATATAAAATCAATGAGAAGTTCGATTATTGAGTAATTTATCATAATTATATGACAACAGGAATGGCATACATGCAATTTTATTTAAATTGAATTATTTAGCAAAACTAATTGTGTATATAGGATCATATACACCTTGTGATAAATATAGAGGATAGATAAAGTAAATTAATAATGTGACAATTGTAGTGAGATTAGGATTTGGGATCACAAGTTTTAAAGATTTGCATATACTAGTAATGGTAAAAATGAACGCATATATGTATAATATTTTTGATTAAATTTAATATATATTTTTATAATATGTGGTTAATTAAATTTAAGTATTTTTTAATAACCATATGACATGTTTTATGTTATAAAGTTATAAAAAATAATAACTATTAATCAATTGTAAACATTAATATCTTTTATTGATATCATTTTAACTACATTAAATTTAATTTTAAATGCAATAAAAGAACTTTTTTTATAAAATATTGTATAGATAACTTGATTGTCTTTAATTACTATGTATTTAATATTTTTAATTATATGCACTCTTATAAAATGTGATTAACTAATGTAATTAGTTTATCAAATGTAATAATATAGTTAATTATAAATTTAAAAAACATTAATTTCTCTTATTGATATATTTTTAATTAAATTGAATTTTAGTGTGATAAAGTAATTCTTTTTATACAATTTTTTTATAAATAATTTAACAATTTTGTTTGACTATTTATTTTTGATAAATACTTTATTGTCTTGTGATACTAACTAATATCTAATACATGTATCATTTTTCAATCAACATAATATACAATTTCACTTACATGTATAATGAGTTTGAAATTTGAATTAATACATACTTTAATTTTTTATCGCAATTATTTTTAAATACTAATTAATTTTTAATATATATATTTTTAGCAAAATTAATACTCTTAATTTCTTTTTTTTTAAATTAAATTATAAGTAGTTTCTTTGAGTTTTTATTATTTTCTTATATATTTTATAAGAAAATATCCTTATATATTGAATAATCATTTAATAATAGTGATAACATAATTAAACTCGTTGCAAGAAGATGTAGATACTTATCATTTTCCTAATAAAATATTTTTGCACGAAAAAATGCATTAAATCCTAAATAAATTGAAATTTTACTATTTTAATAATGGTTCAATTATTTTTTTAATGAAAAATTTTACAAATTTTCTACACTTCTAATATGGATGCACAAGCCCAGTCAGCTGAAGCAATAGAGAAGCAATCCAAAGAAAAGAGTCAGAATTCAATTAAAAATAAACAGCTCACCCTATCAAAAATAGATGATGTCACATGAGTTACTCACCAACTTTTAGTTTGTTATTCTGTTATTTATTCCTTTTCTGCCCTCTAGTGTAATGGACTGTGTATATATTGTGAACATTTTTCAATTTTGTAAAGATGAGAAGTATCAGTTACTTTTCTTTCCCTTTTTACTTTAATATGGTATCAGATCTCTTTTTTGCTCCCAATCATGCTTCCATAGAAGCTTCGTGGTCTTCCTTGTGAAGGATTTGTTTCATTTTTTTTAGTTTTCTTTACAACCTTGCTACTTATTTCTTATTATTTTCCTTGCTGATGGCTAGAGATTCAAGCTCGAGTGCACATCTTCTCCATAATCTTAGGAATCCAGAAGATTCTTTATCTAGTCCCTATTACCTTTATCTAAGTGAGAATCCCTCACTTGTTCTAGTTTATCCTTTGTTTGATGGTAGTAATTACCATGTCTAGTATCGCTCAATATGCATGGCCCTTCTATCCAAGAATAAGTACAAATTTGTTGATGGTAGTATCATGTAACCACCAAGAACAAATCCTTTGTATGACTCATGGGAACGATGCAATGTTATGGTAAATTCTTGGCTGGTACGCTTTTTAACACCTTCAACTGCTAGAAGTGTTTTATGGTTAGATACTACTTATGCTGTGTGGAATAACCTCAGAGAAAGATTTGCTCAAGGAAATTATTTTCGAATAGCTAATCTGCAGCAAGAATTTTATAATCTTCAGTAAGGACAAATGAGTGTGAGTGATTATTATACTGCACTTCAGAGTGTTTGGGATGAGTTAATGAATCTTAGGCCATTTCCACGATATATTTGTACTCCTTCTTATTCTTGTGGTGCAATGTTGAATGCAAAGACCTATGTTGATAATGATTGCATTATTAGATTATTGAAGGGCCTAAATAAATCATTTGTAATAGTCAGATCTCAGATCTTACTCATAGATCCACTTTCAAATATAAACAAGGTTTTTTCCCTAGTGATCCAACATAAAAGGCAGGTACAAAGGTTATCACTCCCAATTAGTCAAGTCGATACAACCACTTGTTCTGTGAAAGGCAATATTCTTGAAAAGAATAATGGATCTGACAATAAAAATCTGGGATCCAAGAGAAATTCTAGTAATGGCAGATGGCCTATATGTAGTTATTGTCATAGAGAGAGCCATACTGTGGACAAGTGCTATAAGAAACATGGTTTTCCTATAGGATATAAAGCCAAAAAGCAAACAATATCCCAGTCATGCCAACTTTGTCGACTCTGAGGATGGTACTACTTCCTTCTCAGCCAATGAAACATCTGATTATGTTTCTGCAATAACATAAGATTAATACAACAAATTAATGATGCTGCTAAAACAATCTGAATCTATCTTGATTGGAACTTTTCAAGCTGCAGTTGCAACCACTTCTACAACTAATATGAAGGCCTCATATGATGCACACTCCTTTAGTATAATTCTATCCCTCAATACTCATAGAGACTTGGTTACAAATTATTTGATTATAGACATAGGGGCAATAGACCATATAGTGTGTTCTCTTTCTTTCTTTGATATGTACAAACTTATGAACAATGTCACTGTTAGGTTACTAGATAACACTATTTTTTCTATTCTTTACATAGGCACAGTCATTTTTACCAAAGATCTTATACTTGAGAATGTGTTTTATGTGCCCCAGTTCTGGTTTAACCTTATATCAGCAAGCAAACTCACTTTTTCCAACAACATTTGTTTGATTTTCAATTCTGAATTTTGTCTCCTATAGGACTTGCACAGTTGGAGGAGGATTGGTATAGCTAAACAATCACAAGGCCTTTACAAGCTCATCTATCCCATTTTGCCTTTCCTTCCTTGTGTTAATGCTGCTCTATCAGATTCAGCATTTAATAAAAATCATTTTGATGTTTGGCATTTTAGATTAGGTCATGCATCTAATAAATAGGTTCAACAACTGAAATTGTCAGATTCAAAACCTTTTGTCAAACCTAGCAAGCCTTGTGACATCTGCCATTATGCTAAGCATAGAAAACTTCCATTTCCTACAAGTGTAACAAAGGTCACTAAACCTTTTTCCATAGTTCATATAGATATTTGGGGACTTACCTCTATGTCTTTACATGGCTATAAATATTTCCTTACTATAGTGGATGGATATTCTAGATTTACTTGGTTGATTCCTTTGAAAAATAAATATGATGTTAGGAAACATACGCAAAACTTCTACAAATATGTTGTTACACAGTTTGACAAGAAAATCAAGTGTGTAAGGAGTGATAATAGGCCTGAATTCCAGTTTACAGATTTTTATCTTGATAAAGGCATAGAATATCAGACTAGTTGTGTAGAAACTCCATAGTAGAATAGTGTGGTGGAATAAAAACACTAGCATATCCTTAATATTACTTGAGCTCTAAAATTTCAAAGTAATCTATCAAATCTTTATTGGCCTAAATTAGTTGCCCATGCAGTTCACATTATTAACAGATTACCAACACTTGTTCTAGACAACAAAACACCCTACGAGCTGTTATATCTCAGTCCACCCAATCTTTCCCATCTTAAGGTCTTTGGATGTTTGTGTTATGCTTCTATAACATTACAAGGTAGAAACAAACTGGATCCAAAAGCCAATAAGTGCATTTTCATAGGATATCAACCAGGCACCAAAGGTTTTAAGCTTTTAAATCTAAAAAATAATGCTGTTTTTGTCTTTAGGCATGTTAAATTTTATGAAAGTGTCTTCCCCCTCCAAGCTTTGATCAAATCCAACCTATTACTTGAACATACCCTCTCTTTACCCATGCCTTTTTCTTATAACATTGACTATTCCCCTTTTAATCCTTTCCATTCTGCCTTTACTTTACCATATCATGTTGTTACACTTAATTCCTCTCATGCTCTTCCCCATGATCCTCCACTTACTATTGTTAATAATCCACCCTTAAGAAGATCTACTAAAGACAAACATTTGCCATCTTATTTACATGATTTTCATTTGCAGCATTTTTCCTCTAAGTATACGACTTCTCCACCGGCTACTGCTATAGTTCATTCTAGAGTTTCCCATCCTCTTTCCTAGGTATTATCTTATATTTCTCTTTCTCCCTCTTATCAAATTTATTCTGCTTCTACCAGTTTGCTAACAGAACCATAAACCTATGCACAAGCTGTTAAATTTCTTGAATGGCAAATTGCCATGGGAACTGAAATTGATGCCTTGCAATCCAATCACACTTGGGAAATCACTGATTTTCCTCCTGACAAAAATCCTATTGGGTGTAAATGGGTATTCAAAATCAAGTATCATATTAATGGTTCAGTGGACAAGTATAAAGACAAGCT
>CANXYI010922268.1:0-16047 GCA_948208565.1 Hura crepitans | reverse complement strand
TAAATGGATATGTTGCAAATTTGATGAACATGTGCATGTATGTGTGGAATCATAACATTGCTGAGGCATGTATGGTGTATGTTATGGCATGGTGTGCATGGTATGTCATGTGTGAAAGCATCTACGAGTTAGAATTTTGGTATATGACATGTGTGTGTGTGTGTTGAATTATGGAAGTGTGCTTGTGTGTGACCTAGAATTAGTGGTGGCCGAGAGGTATGTTATGGTTGGCATGTGTGTGAGAGTTTGTGACATGATGTTTGACATGTAAAATTCGCATAACATGATAGACATATATTGTGTGACATTAAAATGGCATGAAATGGGCATAAATATGTGAGTAAGTATGGTAAGGTAAATGGTTAGTATAGGTAAGGAAATGGTGTTCATAATTGAGCTAAGAAATGGTTAGAAAATGGCTTAAAATAGGGAAGGTAAAAATGACCTATAATTGAACTTGTAATGGTATGAAATTGGGCATGAAATTGGGACACCTTGTGTACTTGATTTTAAATGGAATTTAAGGCCACTTTTAAGGGCATTTAGATTGTATGAATTGACATGATTTTGAAGCTACAGTGGCATGTAGTATTGGATTAGAATGGCATGGAAAAATGCCAAGAAAATGGTGACCATTGACCTATAACTGTTCATAAAAAAGTGAAAAGTGACCTATAACTACCCTTATTGGAACTTAGACTGGAAATGGCCCATAACATAACCTAATTGGACTTAGAATAATGATATAAAATGAACTTAGATTAGACTTGGAATTGTCTAGGAAATTTGAAATACTCCCTGCCCATTCCTAAAGGAAACAAACAAAAAGTGCTACTTCCTATTAGGTCACCCATCCTTAGATTTCCCTAGGGGCCCTTCGTTTAACACTTATGTGACTTTGACCAACTTTGCCTTAACTTTATCCCTTAGGGTTTATGCCTATATAACCTTTCATTTCTACCTATTTTAGTCTATTAAAACACCAAATTATGTTTGTTAACTAATTACAAAAAATGGCACAGCATAACAGCTACCTAAGAGAAAAGCTAAAAATTTTTCCTACAAGGAAAACACTTATAAAATAGTTGCCATCCAAACTCAACTTCTAGATCCTTCTAGTCCCCCAAAGCCAACATTGACATCTAACATAGTAATACACAGGGTCTCAGACCCAAAAATATACCAACATAAGCAGGGATCTCCATACATGTCAAAAAGCCTAGTTTATACAGCCATTAACTTTTACTATTCCAGTTTTATGCTTTTAATGTACTACAAACTCTAAACCTACTATACATGAGTGACTATCTACAAAACCAAAAGAGAGTAACAAAAGAATACCCCAAAAGACTCTAGGTCAGCTACACAGGCTTCAGCTGAAGTTGGTTAGCTACCTAATCTACTACTTGTGCATCGAAATGTTGACATGTTGAGTATAAACTCGATAGTGGAATAGAGACAACAAAGTATGCCACACATATAAACATACCTATCAGTCATATACACACATGCATAGATACATTAATCAACATGATCATGCAGGATGTCATACTAGATGCCAATTACACTATTTAGTTATTTCTAGTTATGTTATCCAGTCAAATTTCATATATTAAGTCATAATCATGTTCAATACAATTTAGGCCCATAATAGGCAGACGACAATTTAAGATATCGGATAGTAGGATCTATCCTATGTAGTGGCCCACATTTTAGACCTCAGAAGCTACACCTGCCGCGCCCAATAATAGGGATTAGTCTATAGACCACCCAATACTAGACTAGTAGATAGTAGGGATCATTCCATAGATCTCCTAATATCTACAAATGGGATAGCAGGGATCAACCCCATGGACCTCCCAATACCCCGAGACACATCTCCAAAGCATCACAAGTGGATAACAGGGATCAGCCCCGTGGGACCTCCCAATATTCGTAGATAGCAAATGGGTAGTAGGGATAAGCCCAGGTGGACCTCTAAATACTTGAGTATGCAAGGTTTATCTCGAATCTCTACGGTTGCACTCGCCACATCTAACAAACAACAGTGGCCCCAAAAGGACCAAACTACTTAGCAGCTGCTAATTCCCTAGTTGACTAGTCAACCTATCCAGTGGGTGTCTAACTGATAGGCCAAATTACTATTCATTGCTATATTAAGACATTTACCCTCAGTTTTACTATTTCCATGTCAACCATGCTTAATGAATTACATTACATGTAACATTTCACACAAAATGACATTTTTAGCGTATCGTCGTAAAATCACTATTCATTTGGTCAATTTACAGGCATGTTACTAATCATTTGGTAAATTTTCAAATTTGTGTCTTTCATAGCATCACATATACCAATCCAAACTCTATGATTCGTTCATCAATTCTCGACATAATGTATCATGAAACATATTTCATAAACATGACACCAATGGCACACATGTAAACATCAATTTCTCAGTCATTAATTAGGTACACCGTACATGCTCTATTAGGTTATTATTTTGTCAAGTTTACATGCTATATATCTTAGAACCATTACTCCATTTCAAACATGGTTTATACCCTCCATTTGCATGCCATTATCATACCCAACATGCCATATGCATAACTACCCATACTATGCCATCCTACACATACCATTCAGCCACACCATGCATATCCCCATAGACCTAATTTCTTTTCCCCAATATTCTTGCATAACATATTATTTTCACCTCATTAACATAGCTATATCATTAATTTACTTGAATATTATGCCTAACACCATAAACATGCATTTCCATACACCAAACAAGTACACTTTCATGGCAAGACAAATGACATGCTCAATTTAACTTTATTCCACATACCTAAGGTGTGAAAGCACCCTTTTCTCCACCACATGGAGGTCTGACTTGAGTCCTCCTTTAATGGACTCCTTTGGCCCTAAACATACATAATCTTAGCTTAGAAAAATTTTTAAAAATTCTGCACAATTTCAAATGAAAATCTAAAACCATGGTTATTCTTAGAATACTCTAAACTACCTAAAACAAAAATAAAAATTGAATTAAAACCACTTACTCACAAAAAAGAGAACTATTCACCAAGGTTGTATTTCTTCCTCTACAAGCCAAATTCCTCACTTCTCTCACTTGCATTAGACTCTAGAGGTCATAGAGGTTCTAAACCATATCTTATTTATGATTTTTGGGTGTGTATAGGAGGAGAGAGAAAGAAAAAATAGAGGGGAGAAAAGCTTGAAGATGGCGTCGGCTTTTACATGAAAAGGGGGAAAAAGGTTAGTTCCACACATGTGACCCCCCTCACATATGTAGACCCTTATATAGGGGTAGGTTGATGGCCCAAGAGATCTAACGACCCGTTTTCTCTCGATTTCTTTTTAAACTTCAGAAACTCACAAAAATTCTTAGGACCTCTAAAAATACTCATTTTAGTTTTAAAAATCCTCGATTACTATCATTAAGGCCTAAGTAAAATTTCAAGTCAAAATTCCACTGTTGACTTTGGGCATTATTCACCCGTTATAATAAAATATTTCAAAAAGATACCAAATGAGCTCAGAAAATTAAAATTCCTTCTCCATCATGTTAATTGGCCTTTTTAAGGTTCAGGGTATGGTACTTTTGGGTCCGTTCACGTGCATCTTGAGGTTTTCTTGGTACAAACTCATTTTATCTCCCTATACACTAGTTGTTGACCTGTAATGATTTATTGGTTTAGCTAAATTTTTAAATTCTTCCATTTTACCCATTTTTAGCCCCGTCAAAGTTTTATGACCAATACACCCCTTTCTAGCCTCTTGAAGATGCCCCATACTACAGGGAACACCATTCGGGCCTAGAAGGTACTATTCATAGAATTTAGACTCACGGGTGTTATAAAACTGTCTTAGATTAGAATTGGAATTATCTAGGAAACTATTTAAAAATTAGCTTAGAAAACAGACTTATAACTATCTGGTAAGACCAAAATGGACCTATAACTGTCAACGTCAACATTCAACTGTTGAATTAAATTCATAACTATCTATTATTAAATTCTAAATGTTATAAAATAATTATCAATAAGTAAATGGACATAAAATAAAAAATAAATGGCCCATTAGTTAGACACCTATTAGATAGGTTGACTGGTCAACTACGGATTAGCAGCTGCTAAATGTTTGATGATGATTTTTTGGATATTGGGAGGTCTATAGACTGATCCCACTATCCATTAGAGATGTTTGATAATGATATTAGACATTGGGAGGTCTACAGATTGATCTCTACTATCCACTAAAGCTACTTGCTGTTGATTATTTGGATATTGAGAGGTCTACGGAATAATCCCTGTTATCCATAGAGTGACTTGCTGTTGATTTGTTTGGGATATTGGGATGTCTATGGACTAATCCCTACTATCCCTTATCTATTATTGGGAGGTTCAAGTGAACTGATCCCTGTTATCAGATTGGGCCAGTGTGGCTATCGAGGTCCAGAATGTAGGCCACTACACAACTTTCAATTCCCTCTTAGTCTAATGTCTTTAAGTGTAGTCTATCTAGTTAGGCCTATTGAATTAAATTAAACTAAATTAGAATACAGACTAAATTTGATGTCAAATCAAAGAATAAATAAATTAATTGAAAATATTACACTAGCGTAATTGTAATTAATTAAACTAAGAAACTGAGTACCAAAACTAGTGTCACTTGCATGAATTGATTTTCTTGCATTGCATTTATACATTTATATCCTATTGCCATATCTATGTGCTTGCATGTTGCATTTTTTAATACATTAAATTCACCAATGAGTTTTGTACTTAGCGTACTAGTGTTTTGGTACGTAGGTTACAGAGGTAAGTAATCCAGCCTCAAGGATCATGTAATGTAGCAGCATAGATAGTCATGGGTATATAACTGTTTTTTTTATGTTTAGTTGAAACTCATGTAAATACTTTAGGTTATGGGTTCAATATGCTTAGAAGCTATTAGTGTCTGTATATAGGTGTATGTGTGTGATGTATGCAAACAAGCTGCTTAATTTAAATGTTTAATTACTGTGGTTTCTTATGATTTTGGGCTTGAGGCCCTATGTGATATGTGAGTGTATGTTGATATGTGGTGTTATTACTGAGTGGACTAGAAGGGTCCAGAAGGAGATAGATTGATAATAATGATATTAGAAGTGCTTTTACAAATGGAAAAAAATTTTAGGATGTTACTTGAGTAGCCATTGTGCTACCCAAATTTCTTTAAACATGTTGAGGGTCTATTATACCGTAAGTAACAATAGTTAAGGGATAGAATATGAAGTCTAAGCAATTTCTAATCAAATAATAAATTATCTATAAGTGTTAAGGAGTGTAGTTTAGGAGCAATTTCAGGATAGGTGACCTAGTGGAAAGTGCATCACCTATCAAGTTTCTTTAAGATTCTAGTAAGGGGTGTCACATTAGCTTTGCCTCCAGATCTGTAGTAGATCCATGATGTCTTTTACATTTCAATTCTCAGAAGATACAGATAGGATCCTATGCATGTGATAACAATGGAAGAGATTAAGGTTAATCTTGACCTATCTTATGAAGAAAAACCGATGAGGATTTTAGACAAAGAGGTGAATAAACTACAAAATAAAACCATACCCTTGGTGAAGGTTCTCTGGTGACACCACGAGATAGAAAAAGCTACTTGGGAGATAGAAGCTCAGATGAAAGAACAATACCCACAACTATTTGAACCAAGTAATAATTTAATGTCAATGATGACATTTATTTGAAGAAGGGAAGAAATGTAACAACCGAAAAGTTTTGGTTTTATGAATAGTACTTCCTAAGATGTGAAATAGTGTTTCACAAGTCTAGGAACACTAATTCTATAGAATGGAATTACTAATTATAACATAAATTTGGGCAAAGTTTAAAATCAATCAAAAGTCATTTGAGTGGTTAAAAATGCTAAGAAAGTTTTTATAGCAATATCTTGGGAATAATGACGAAGGCAAAGCTAAACTATATATTATTTTTTATGTTGCTCAAAAAATTTTGAAACTTATATGACCTGATACTTAGAAATTCTAATGAGTCTAATGGCACTAGAATTGGAATTTTTAGATATTAAGAAGTAATTTTTTGAAAATCAAGTAATATTAAAGTAGTGAATTTAATTGATTTTCTTTATTTTTTAGCTCTAATTTTTAGAGGTGTGTGGGGCAAAATAAAAGGGAATTTATTAAATAAAGTTGGAAATTTATTGGTGTTAGAAATGGAAGGAAAATTAGGGAAAAAAAGGGAAAAATATGTTAAAAATATTTAATTTTTGGAAAGTATATAATGGTTAAAATCAGAAAAAAAAAAGTCAACATTTTTTCCCTCTCTCTCTCTTCAAGAAGCCGATGGCTTCTTCTCTTAAACTCTACCATTTTTCCTCTCTTCATCCTTTATTAAAGCTCCTTCTTGCCTACTCAATCACATTTATAGAGTCTCCACACCTTTAAACATCCTTAGGAGTTGAAATCTTTGAAGGAAATTACTCAAAATTTTCAATTTTTAACTCCTGTGAATAGTGACCAATATTGGTTCGAGTAAGTTTTTCTAACTTTTGCTATTTTTCCTAGGTTTTAAGGATGTCCAAGAGAGTTTCTATTGTTTTAGCTCTTAATTTTGTCTAATGGTCAATTTATTATGAATTTTCAAAGATTTATTAATTTTATGTTACGTAATTTTGACCAAAATTAAGATAAGGGGAAATCGAAGGTGTAGATGGGCCTTGAGGTTCCATTTCAACCTCCTCAGTATGTGTAATTGAAATAAAATGTGCATTGTTAGCTTATGATCATAAATTTCAATAATGAACTTAATATGCAATAAATGGTCATAAATGTGTAATGCTATGAAAGTGATGCATTTAATAGATTATGTGACCTTTATAATGCGTATTAGTAAGTTACAGAAGATGAAAATTGATTAGGATTAAATGAATGTACATATTGTGCTTGATGTGCCCTAATATGCCTAAGATGGTGCAAAAGAGGTTTAAATTGCTTAATGGAGCAGTTGAGCCTAATTAAACATAAAATGGTGTTGGTCTATGTTTTTGATATATATGGGAGTTAGTGAAAGTGTGAGAATGCATTTAGAATGAAGAATGAATAATATGTGCTTAAATAAGCTATATAGACATAATATGGGAAATGACATTAATTATGCCTATATGGATTTTTCTCATGTTATTATACATGTTTAGTGTGCCTTGTGATATGTCTAAGGTTTATGTGATAATTGTGACTTTTTTTATGTGTTGGCTGAATGGTCAAAGTGCAAATATGGGTATGTATGTCACTTGAATGCTAGTTGACAATGTATGAAGTTAAGTGGTGATAAAAATATGTACTTGGTGTAGCTAGAAATAATGTAAAGAAATGTAATGCCATGCACATGTAGAGCTAATTATGCTCATAATGCATGGGTAATAGGAAATTTAGGTTGAATGGAAATATTGGCCATGATGTAACATAATTAAGAAGTATTTTAAAGCAAATATAATTATAATATAAGGAAAAAAGGGCTTAATGGCCGAATGGCCTAATAGGTAATAGAGGCTTGTAATTTTGGGATATGAGCACCAATTATGCATATATGAAAGTTGTGATTGATGGCCATGTAGCATGTATGATAGTTAAAGTGAACTATGCTTAAGTGGTATGTATGGCCGATTGGCATTATGTGTAACATCCCTTATCCATTTCTATGGGAAACGGGCAAGGTGTGCTACTTCCCGTGAGGTCACCCATCCTTGAATTTCCCCAAGGATCTTTCATTTAACTTCTTCCTAAGTTTGACCAACTTTGACCTAGACTATCCATTATGCCCTTTTGATTATTTATCCTTTTATTACTGCATACTTTTAGTCTATTAAAACTCAAAAGTTAAAATACCAAATATTTACTAACTCTCAGGTACTATAATGGCTACCCGGTTAAAATCCCAATTTAACTTGCGAAAAAGAACACTTCTAAATTCATTTCATCCTCATTCCTCATTCTTGGACCCTTCTAGTCCTCCTAGTCAATATTACAGAGCATCACACATATCACAAGACATAGGGTCTCAGACCCATCAAAAATCAGTCATAAGCAAGCAGATTCATATTGACATACAAAAATGTACATATACAAAAGTTACTCAGCTTCAATTTAATATATAACCCATAACCCACACTATCCTAATATACATGAGTGCATACTACCATAAGTCAAAAAGAAAATAGAAAGATACCAAAAGACTCGACAACAGCTATATTGGGGATGTCTGATGCTGATCGTCTCTTACTCCAATGCCTGTGTATCAGAACATCGACACGCTAAATATAAAACTCAATGGTGGAATAGATCAAATATAATATGTCATAAACATGCATACATGCAACATTTAATATACATGGCAAGCACTTTATTCTCCTAAGTCCAATTTATTATTAAGTTCAATTTACTTATTTATTTCCTAGTCCAATTTATTATGATACAGGCCCATGACAAATAGATAACTCTTTAAAACACCAGATTGTGGGAGATATCTTGTGTAGTGGCCCATATTTTAGACCTTAGCAGCTGTACCTACCTCGCCTAATAGCAGGGATCAATCCATAGACCTCCCAATACCAGACTGGCAGATAGCAAGGATCAGTCTATAGACCTCCCAATATCTACAAATGGGATAGTAGGGATCAGCCCCCTAGAACTCCCAATACCTCGAATCACATCAATAACAATCACAGGTGGATAGCAGGGATCAGCCCTATAGGACCTCCTAATATCCACAAACATCAAATGGGTAGCAGGAATTAGCCCAGGTAGACCTCTTAATACCCTACTATGCAAGGTTCATCTTAGAACCTCAGTGGCTGCACCCATCACATCCAACACAGAACAGTGATCCTAGGAGGACCAAACTGCCTAGCAGTTGCTAACTCCCTAATTGACCGGTCAACCTATCTTGTAGGTGTCTAACCGATGGGCCAATTACTAAATTAGACTATTAATTTTAATATTATTGATTCCCAAGTCCACTTTACCATTAAGTTACATGTTATGACAAAATGCACACAAAATACCACAACTTTGCCCACAATCGCAAAGTTACTACTCATATAGTTAGTTTATACAACTGACACTATTCATTTGGTCATTTTTAGTTTTCTTATTTCTTATAACTCAATCCACACCAACTTTAATTATCACCATTTCTTCACATATCATTTCACATACCATGCCTACATTATCAAGTACACGAACATATTATAATTCACAACATATTATACCTAACTAACCAAGTTACCAATTCATGCCAAATAAGTTACCAAGTATTACTCATTCTCACTTAGAATTTCTACACTCCATTTTCATGTCATTTCCTCACATAATCTCCCATATCCAAGTTCACATATATCTTAGTCCATTATATGCATATTTCGGCCAAGACATACACACACACCGACACATGATTTCCTCCCAATTTAACATACCAAACCTATTATTTTAATGCCATTAACACTATCATAACCTAATTTTATCTAGTCACCATGCATACACCAAAAATCAAGCATTTCCATACAAGGTACATACACATAATCATGCCATACACAAAGACATATTAAATTTGAGCCTATTCCACATACCTAGGGCATGAAAACACCTTTTTCTCCACCACTTTGGTGCTTGTAACCTTGGTTTTCCTCACTTGAATCCTTAAGCCCTAAACATACAAGAATTCACGTTAGAAAAATTCTCAAAAATTATCTAGAGCTCTAAATTAAAATCTAAAATTATGGTTATTCTTAGAATAACTTGATCTACCCATATCAAAAATAAAAATTGGGTTTGGAACACTTAGACACAAAAATGTCACTATTCATCCAAGTGACATATCTCCTAAATTAGGCCTTCTTTCTCAATTATGTCTAAAGAAATGAAATATAAAGACTATGGACATTTGATTTCATATAATTTTTGTAGGGATTAAAGGAGAGAGCAGAGAGAAAATTGAAGAAAATGGTGAAAGGAGAGAGAAAAGTGGCGTCAGCCTGTGGAGGATCTTAAGGTTGAAGAAAGTGTTTGGCACATGTGAGGATGTCCACATGTGTGACCTATTATATATGGGTGGGTGGTTGCATTGGATTGCGACACGTGGTGATCTAATGGCTAGGATTCATTTTACGTTAGTTTTGGCTTCAGAAATTCCTAGAAAATTATTTGGACCTCTAAAAATTCTCATTTTAGTTTTAAAAATCCTTAATTAGTATAACTAAGGCCCACATAAAATTTCAAGTCAAAATTCAATAGTTGACTTTTTGATACTATTCATCCACTAGAATAAAATATTTAGAAAAAATATCTATCGACCTTAGAAAATTATAATTCCTTCTCCATCATACTCATTGGAATTTTTTATGTTCAAGGTATGGTATTTTCAAGTCTGTCTGAGCACCTCCCAAGGCTATCCTGGCACAAACCTATTTTATCTCCTCAACCACTAGTTCTCGACCTGAAATGATTTATTGATTTTGTTAAATTTTTAAATTCATTCGTTTTACCCATTTTCAGGCCCATCAAAGTTTGATGAATAATACAGCAGTCATTGGACTCTTCCCCTCTCAAAAAAAGTTTATCCTTGAAATTACCTAAGATAAAAAGGTGAGGATACTGCATCTGCATCTACTCCTCACTTTCCCACATTGCCTCCATTGTGTTGTGTTGCTTCCATAACACTTTTACCAGCGGGATTGACTTGTTCTTTAGTTGCTTTACTTCCGTAGCTAAGATCTGCACTGGTTCTTCCTCATACATTAGGTCTGGTTGAACTTGAATCTCTTCTACAGTAATCACATGCGATGGGTCCAACAGATATCACCTCAACATTGATACATGAAAGACATCATGTATTTGTTGCAACTCAGGTGGTAAAGCAAGTTTATAAGCTAAAGGACCCACTCTTCCTGTGATCTTATAGGGCTAAATGAATCTCAAACTAAGCTTTCCCTTCTTGCCAAATCAGAGTATCTTCTTCCACGACAATACTTTTAGGAATACCCATTCTCCAACTTCATATTCAATGTCATGGCTTTTTAAGTCTGTATAAGACTTCTATCTATCTGAGGCAGCTTTCAACCTTTCTCTAATAACCTTGACTTTCTCCTTAGCCTCTTGAATCAAATCAGACCCAACTATCCTATTTTCCCCCACTTCACTCCAATAAATTAGAGTCTTACATTAGTGACCATATAAGGCTTCATATAGTGCCATACCCAAACTGGCTTAGTGGCTATTGTTGTATACAAATTTAGCTAAGGCCAAATACTGGTCCCAATTACCTTTAAACTCAATGGCACAACTACACAACATATCTTCTAACACCTACATAACTCTCTCAGATTAGGCATATGTCTGAGGGTGGAATGTAGTACTATATGTCAATCAAGTACCCAAAGCTTCCTACAACTTCTTCTAGAATCTGGAGGTGAATCTTAGGTCTCGATCTGAAATGATAGCTGTTGGCACTCCATGTAACCTCACAATCTCATCAATGTACAATCTAGCTAGCTTCTCTAAAGAGTAGTCCATCCATACAGGTATAAAGTGGTTGTCTTTGTCAGCCTATCCATGATCACCCATATGGCATCACACTTATTCCTGGTCAATGGTAGTCCTATGACAAAATCTATGGTGATCTTCTCCCATTTCCATTTTGGAATTGCAATCGGGTGTAGCAATCTAAAAGGAACCTAGTGTTCTGTTTTCACTTGCTGGCAAGTCAAGCAACGAGCCATATATTCAGCTAGCTCTCATTTTATTCCTGGCTATAACTAATGAGACTTCAACCTAAGATACATCTTTATACTTCCTGGATGCATTGAGTATGGAGCCTTGTGAGCTTTCTTTAGAATTTGTAGCCTAAAGTCATCCATATCTAGAACACATAACCTATTCTAGTAGTATAAGGTCTTATCCTCACTTATCTCGAAGCCTACTACCTTCCCCTCTTTGACTTTACTTACAAGTTGCACCAACTACATATCTTTTAATTGAGCTTCCTTAACCTGCTGCTTAAAGTCAGCCTTGACTTGTAATTCAGCCAATATTACACCTTCTACTGTGTATTCTACTCTACCATACATCAATTTCAAGGTAGCTATCACCTTTCTACTTAAAAAGCATCTGCAACTATGTTCACCTTCCCTGGATGATAGTCAATCAAGTAGTTGTAATCCTTAATCAACTTTATCCAGTGTCACTGTCTCAAATTTAGCTCCTTTTGGGTAGGCAAATACTTTAAGCTCTTATAATCCATGTAAATGTAGCATTTCTCTCCATATAGCTAGTGTCTCCACACTTTCAATGGAAAAAACAATTGTAGCAAGCTCTAAGTTATGGGGTAATTCCTCCTATGAGGCTTTAACTGCCTAGAGGCATAAGCAACTACCTTTCCTTCTTGCATTAACACAGCTAAACCTGTTATGTGATGTATCACTACAAATTATGAACTCCTTACCCTGTTTTGGTTGAGTAAGGATAGGGGCTTCTATCAACATCTACTTTAATTTATCAAAACTAGCTTAGCACTTGTCATCCCACTCAAATTTCACATCTTTCCTTATCAACCTCGTTAGTGGAGCAATAATCATTGAAAAGCCTTTTACTATCCTTCAATAATATCCTACCAATCTTAGAAAACTTTGGATCTCAGTTACATTCCTAGGAGGATTCCACTCCAATACTGCTTTAACCTTGCTTGAGTCTACCCTTATACTTTCAGCTCAGGCAATATGACCTAACAATGACACTTCTTCCAACCAGAACTCATATTTGCTAAACTTGGCATATAGCTGCTTCTCTCTCAATGTCTGTAATACAATTTATAGGTATTGTTTGTGTTCTTCCCATGTTCTAAAGTACACCAAAATATCATCAATGAACACAACCATGAACTGATCCAAGTATAGCTTGAAGATTCTATTCATCGAATCCATAAAGGCTACCGGGCCATTAGTAAGCCCAAATGGCATCACTAGGAACTCATAATGCCCGTATCTGGTCCTGAAGGCAGTCTTATGAATGTCACTCTCCTTAATTCACAATTGATGGTACCCTAACCTTAAATTTATCTTGGAGAAAATACTGGCACCAAATAACTGATAAAAAAGATCATCAATTCTAGACAACGAATACTTGTTCTTAATTGTCACCTTGTTTAGTTGCCTATAATCAATACATAATTGTAGTGATCCATCTTTCTTCCTCATAAATAGTACAAGAGCTCCCCAAAGAGAAACACTAGGCCTAATGAAGCTTTTATCTAACAACTCCTGTAACTACACCTTTAATTCTTTCAATTTTGCTGGGGCTATCCTATAAGGGGTAATTGAGACAGGATTCACACCAAGGTAAGTCTAATTTAACTCCCGATGTGGTGGCAATCATGGTAACTCATATAGGAACACATCAGGAAAATCAAACACCACCGGTATCTGATCCAAGCTAGGGATCTAGAGATTGATATCTATCACTGAAGCTAAGAAGGCCTCACATCCCTTTTGGATGAGTCTCCTGGCTATTATAACTGAAATCACATTATACAAGGAGTCTCCATTACCCACAATAATCACCTCTTGCCTATTTGGAGTCCAAAGACTCAACCCCTTCTTCTAACAATCAAGGACCACTCAAAGCTCTGATAGCCAATCTATACCTAATATGACATCAAATCATGGAAGGGTAACTCTATTAGATCTGCTTGGAAGGTCTAATTATGTATCATCAAGGGACAGTGTCTATAGACAGTGTTCACTATCACACTCTAACCTATAGGGTTGGTCAATTGAATATCTAAGTCTCTAGGTTCTAGTTCAAGTCCTCTATCTCGTGCTTGTATGGTGTATATGTATGAGTGTATGGATCTAAGATCTATCAAAGCTAGTACATGAGCATCAAATAAAAAGAATGTACTAGCTATGATGTTATATGTATGAGTGTATGGATCTAGGATCTATCAAAGCTAGTACAGGAGCATTAAATAAAAAGAATGTACCAGCTATGATGTCTAGAGCCTCTGCTTCCTCCCGGGCACGAATGGCGTATTACCATGCTAGAGCTCTCGCTTTAAATCTGCCTCTCTGGCTGGTAATAGGCTGGTCCTATCTTAGCTACCTTAGAGGTCTACTAGCTGTGGCTACTACTAAAGCTTGAGTCTAAATAGCCTCTATTAGCTTCTGAGGGCACTCCCTCTGAAAGTGATCCTAAGCTCCACAAATGAAGCACTCATCTCTCTTGTATTGTCAACACTGACCCCAATACTTCCTCTGATAGCTTCCATAAATAGGAGGTGCACTACTAACAATTGATACAGAGGCACTGGAAGCCTGCTATAATAGAAGTGGTCGATGTCTATAAGGATACCCCTGACTAGTCCTCTGTGAAGGGGCCTACCTCTATAACTACTGGCCTAATTGCTTTTAGGACTACTAACTCTACTTGAAGTCCTTTTGCCTCTTGCTCCCACTTAGAGCTGAACTAGTCTGGCTTGCTGTAAATGGCCTTTTCCACTAATACAACTCTCTCTTTTCTTACAGTATCTCTTCCATCTCATAAGCTACTGCAACCAACTTAGAAAAATCCCTGATCTTCGAAGTTGAGATCTACATCCTTAACTCCATATTGAGGCCCTTCTCAAACCTCTTGCACTTCTCGTCATCATTTGGAAGGAATTCTGCTGCGTATCTACTCAGAAGGTCAAAGTTTTTCTCATATTTTGAAATTGATCTCCTACCTTGCTTCAAATTAAAGGACTTCTATCTCTTTTTATCTTTGTAGGTGTTAAGGATATACCTCTTCTTAAACTCTTTCAAAAAGAATCCCCAAGTTAACTCAGCAACTATCTTCCTTTTCTTCAACCTGTCCCACCAATGATAAGCCTCTTCCTATAGCAAAGAGGTAGCACACTTCAGACATTTCTCTTCAGAGCACTCTAGTTACTCTATTATTTTGATGGTTTGTTCCAACTAGTATTCTGCTTTTACTGCATCATCCTCTCTTAAACCTAAGAAATCAATAGCTCCCATCTTTTTAACTCTCTCCAGATACATTTTCTGTAATGCTGGAGGAGCTCGTAGAGGTGGAGAAGGAACAACAATTAGAGCTAGAGTTAGTGGTGGTGGCAGCAAAGGTGCTGTAGTATGCCTCAACAGATTTACTATATGCTGTAGCAATGCTAGTGAGGCTTGTATCTGAGGCCGAAGCTTGGGCTGAGGTTGAGGTGGCGGCCTATAAGCAACATCACTTGGTTCTGAAGTGGTTGCACTTACTTCTAGTTTATGGATTGTGGTAAGTTCATGGCTAGCCACCTTTTCCCCTTGCTTAGGTGGGGTCTGCTCACTCATCGTGGTAAATTGTATAAAAAATAATCATAAGCATCAGATAGTGTAACTTAACCCAACACAAAACCCTAGACTATGCACTCATGTATAAGATGCCTAGGAATGCCTAAACCTACTCTAATACCACTAATTGTAACACCCCATACCCATTTCTACCTGAAATAGGCAAGGCATGCTACTTCCCGTAAGGTAAATTGTAACGCCTATAAGTTAAGGCCTTATGAATAGTACCTTTTCTAGGCCAGAGTGATGTTGCCCATGGTGCGGGGCATTATTACGAGTCCAATGATTGGTGTATTAGTCATAAAACTTTGACAGGCCTAAAAATGGGTAAAATGAATGAATTTAAAAATTTAGCAGAACCAATAAATCATTTTCAGGTCGAGAACTAATGGTTGAGGAGATAAAATGAGTTTGTGCTGGGAAAGCCTAGGGAGGTGCCCAGACAGACTCGAAAATACCATATCCTGAACCTCTAAAATTCCAATGAGTATGATGGAGAAGGAATTATAATTTTTTGAGGCTAATAGATATTTTTTTAATATTTTATTCTAGCGAGTAAATAGTATCAAAAAGTCAATTATTGATTTTTGACTTGAAATTTTACGTGGGCCTTAGTTACACTAATCAAGGATT
>CANXYI010922251.1:0-11260 GCA_948208565.1 Hura crepitans | reverse complement strand
CGTTTTAGCTTGGAAATGGCCATTTTTGACTCAAAATGGCCATTTTCGCAAGCCAAATGGCTTTTTTTGGGCAAAAACGGCCATTTTTGTGAGCAAAATGGCCATTTTGGCTGTTCTAGGCCCAAATGGTCATTCCCCTTGCATAAACAACCCATTTTGGCCATTTTGGGCCTATAACGGGCATTTCCTATATAGAAACGGCCCGTTTTGGGCCAAAACCGTCAAAACAGCCATTTTGGCCCTTATAACAACTGTTTCGACCATTTTAGGTCTAAAACGGTTGTTCCCTTGGCAAAAATGGCCCATTCTTCACCAAAATGGCCATTTTCTATTTGTTTTAGGAAAAGTTTTGAGATATTCAGTTTGGACGTAAAAAAATCCCTTTTTTAGGATTTTTGTCCTCGTTATTATCATTAGGCAAACCGAACCAAGGAGCCCTAAAGACCTAGTGTCTATAGTTGGCCCCAACTTTACAAAGGTGACTACAAAGTTTATGAGGTGACCTAAAGTTTGTAAAGGAGAGAGACACATACCTTTGGGGCATTCTTTCCATAAGAATCATCGAGATTAGAGTTACTAAGTTCTGAGCAGTACTAGAGACATTACATCTATAGTTGATTTGGCTCAGGTAGTGCTGTGAGACATTATACCTGAACTCAAGTAGTGCTGTGAGACATTACACTCGAAGGTAAGTCAATTCAGGTAGTGCTATGAGACATTGCACCTAAACTCAGGCAGTGTTATGAGATGTTGGACCCGAAGATAAGTTAGTTTAGGCAGTGCTTTGAGACATTGAACCTAAACTCGGGCAGTGCTATAAAATGTTTCACCTATAGTTAAATTGGGTTAGGCAATGCTATGAGATGTTGCACTCAAAGATAAATTGGTTCAAGGAGTGTTGTAAGACATTGCACCTAAAAATTTCTTGAAATGAATCATTTGTAAGACTGCCTAGAAAATTTAGGTTGGCCCTTGTGTAGAAAAGATGAAGTAAAACGCATTAGTTCGTCAGTGGTCATTTACAACATAAATGCATGTTGTGTGTGTGAATGCATTTTTTTTTTGAATTCATGTCATAATTTTGAAAATTATATTTTTATACCTTTTCCTTATTATTCTTTTATCTCTCTCTTTTTATTATTTTACTTATTTTATCTATCTTCTTACTTTGCTTTATGTGTGTTTTCTTCTTCTTCTTGTTCTACATTTTTTTGTTTTTATTTTTTTCATCATTCATTATCATTATTTATCAGGTATTTTATTGTTTCATTGTTCTATCTATGTTTTGCGTAAAGGATAATGAGCAAAATATGTCAATTTTATAAATGAACACTTTTGAGTATAAAACTTTTGTGTCTTAAACTAATATGTAAAAACAAGTATGATAAAATAAAATAAAGTAAAAATAAAGTAAAGGCTAAAGAGCTAGAAGCTGTCTTTGGTTTCTTAGCATCAAAAGCTCTGCCTCTACCACCTCTAATCTTTATGCCGTCCATTGCTCCAACTCCTCGATCCTCACACTTAAGTTGGTATGAGTGCACTAGATCTGCTCCGTTATCCAAGTTTACAAGCCCTAAAAAAGAGACTCGATTGATGGTGGAGGTGGCATCGAATAAGATAAGCCAGCCTTATTGATCTACTTCCTCTGAACTAGCCTTTTAGGTGTTAAGTCGATCCTTAAAAGCTCCTTGAGATCCAATGCAAATTAGTCATCTTTGCCTGGTCGATCCCCTACCTATTGATCCAACTTAGCCTCTGTTAGCAGTTTGTAACCTGCAAGTGCTAAGGAATTAACCTTTGTGACCCTGATTGAAATACAAGTGTCTCGGTCGACCAACAACTATTATCGAAGAGACTCACCTAGATGCTACTCTAAGATGCCTAGTCTAAGCAATAAAGCTATGACAACTCCTCCAATGATGATCTTTTTTCCTAGGATTGGCTAGCACAGTATAGATGCTCGAGGATGGTCTAGGATATGTTGAACTGGACATTGTGCTCTATAGCCCAAATGCTATATAACTTAGTCCAATTTAGTTGATCGAAGCTGCCAATGTGTCCGAGGTAGCTGAGGGCTAACACCTAGTGTAAGTAGTGGTGAACTAGATCTTTTATGGTTTACACCTTGGTCCGGCTTGCATTGTAGATGGTGCTAAGCTAACCAATGGAGCCCTAATGCTCATCTAGGCTCTCGAGGGCCTCTGTCTCCCCATCTATAGGCAGTCATAGTAGCTTTATGAGTCATAAAAAGGAGACATTAAACCTGCTCCCTAACACGGTGAAGTGAATAGTAGAGCATAGTTCAGTCGGACCCATCGAAACTAAAAGGTGCTAAGGAACTCTAGTTTGATAGTCGGATAAGTGGCACACCACAATAGGTAGAACTCCTACCACCCCACCTGGGTGAATAGCTAATCCACTTAGTCTAGGATACCTAGGTCTCGTAGTGTCTGAGTGCATATATATCAGCTCTTGATCTAAGTGATTGTGGCCAAATGTCTATATCGCTCTATCTCCTCACTAATAAGCCAACCAAGTATAGCCATGTGTTTTGACATGGATTAATGGTGTGGACGACTTTGTTGGCATGGTGGCATGGTTTTATGTGTATATTTATACAGTGTTTTAGTGAAAAAGTTGTCAAAATGTAAAAAAATTGTAAAAAAATGCAGCTTTTATAGTAATGAGAAGATGGCTGACTTTACCTTGCCAAAATAGTCATTTTGGGCAGTGAAAATGGCTATTTTAGGCGATGAAAACAACCATTTTCTCAGATGAAAATGGTCCTTTTGCAGCCTAAAAAGGGTCATTTTGGGCTAAACCCAAAACACCTATTTTCTAACTCAAAACGGTCATTTTCAACTAAAAAATGCCTATTTTTTCCCAAACTACTCCTTTTTTACCCTTTAAAGCTATAAATACCCTAATGCATGCATAGATCCTCATGCCACATGAGTTTTTTCTTCATTCTTACAACAATGAGTGATGAATTCCTTAAAAAGCTTCATAAAATTCTTGTTCTCCCTTTTATATGGGTAGCCCCCACCTTAGCTCCCTTTAGTGGACTAAAATTTCTTCGAAAAGTGTATCTTGATTAGACTTTTCTCAAGGTAGTGACCTGATTTTGGAACCTACAATTCCATGTCTTTCAGTTTTCTCATCAGGAGCTATACCCCTTATCTGAGGAATTTACTGTAATTTTGGGCGTGCTTTATTCTTTTGATACACCACCTTGCTATTCGACATATGTTCCTCACTACCCGTATAAGGCTATCAATGTATTAGGCATATTGTCATCCTTGGCTACTAGATGGGACCCATAGAGAGAGCCAATTTCTTTGAATGTATTACTAGACTATGCTGAGAGTTACATAGACATTCCATCCCTCTAAATGGGTGCATACTTATTCATATTGTTCTCTAAATATCTGACGGTTTCTGCTGAAGACCACTATGGAGACTATCAGCTATTTAGTATGATCAATGATTTGAAGAAAGGGCTGAATCTTTTTTCTTTGATCTTGGCTGAAATAATTCTTCCTTTAGACATTGTACAATCTGGAGAAGCTGAATTTTTTTGTGTGAGCCTGCTTCTGATTCAATTTTTTTTAATAGACTACCCCAGAAAGGGGTTTTTGCCCTATTCTTTAGTCTACCTTTTTCCTAAGAAGCCCTTGCAAGTTTTCATTCTTACCACAATTTTTAAGGATAGATTGCCCTTGCTAGTTTTCACCCTACCCTTTGCTTGACTTTTGCTTAGGACACCTTTGCAGGTTTTTATTCCTAAGAGCATTTTTTTAGGTCTCGCTGCAAGAGAAGCTTCACTTATTGGACGATCCTCTACCTCGTGTCTTTGGTTCTTATGGATTAAAACATTTGCTATCTCGAACCATTATGCTATGTTTCATAGATGTTGAGTGATGGGTTATGTGGCTGAGTGCTCTAATAGATGATGCCATAAGTTTCAAAAACCATTATATTTACTCACTGTATGTGCAATATAGTGGTCCATTAGGCTATGTTCCTCTAGCTAGCCTTCACAAGGTTGCCTTTTGCATCCTTGAATGTTGCGTGAGGTAGCTTGGTGAGACCTAAGGGATTGTAACTTCCCCACTATCATTCAAAGGAGGAGATATATATATCACCTTCACTTCTGGTTATCATAAGCTATAGAGGTAGTTACCTTAAAGACAAACATTAAACCCAAGGCCATTTGCAACTTTTAGACTTTAGATGCATATAAAGAATGGGTAATAGGCACTTCTTGGGACAACTGAGCTTACTGGCTGAGGATGAGTTGTGAGAGCAGTAGCAAGAGGCAAAGGAGTTAAAAGAAAGAAACAAAAGAAAATTTTCTACTTTTATTTTGTACTTCTTTATTGCATTTAACATTATACTCTTTTAGTTTATAGAATACTTAATCATGCTTATTATAGTGGTCCTATCTAACAACATCATATTGGCATTTTATGATAATCACAATAGGACATTAATGCAATAACACATTTACTCGTTTAATCAAGGGAGTTCTCAATTAAATCTTAAACTTCTATCGTCAATCGCCTTCGTGGGTTTTCTTGATTCACTATTTTCTCTCAACCCCTAATTGTTGCATAGGATGCCTTTTTTTTATTTTCACCCTATCAAGGTTCCCACTTTTAGCAAGGCCATTGTTTGCTGATTTTTGACCTGTATGGCTATTATTTCTCTTATATTTCTCTTTTATTTATATTAAGCTGTAGAACCTTTTTAGCCTATCTATATTCATAGGTTCCCTTAATTTGTTTCCATCATAATCTATAAGGATCGCAGTGCCCTTCAGTAACATTTGCTTGAGGATGAATTGCCTTTCCCATTTTGACTTGAACTTCCCTCTTGGGTCGGATAGTCTAGGTCTCATCTATTTGAGGACTAGCTCTTTTTCTTTTAGTTTACAATCCTTTACCGTTTTATCGAAGGCATATGCCATCCTTTTTTGGTAAACTTGTTTGTGATAATTGGCTATTAACTAGTATTCATCGAGCAAATTCAACTATTAGAATCTTTGCTCTACCCAGGTAGTCTCAAGAATCTCTGACTCTATTGCCACTCTCAATGACTGAAGCTTGATCTCTATTAGAAGCACTGCGTCTGTCACGTACACTAAGGAGAATAGAGTAGCACCTGTTGAAGTTTGAATAATAGTTTTATATCCCCCAAAGAGCAAAAGCAAGCTTATCAGCTCTTTCTTTATAAGTCACAACTTTTTTAGCCAAAATCCTTTTGAGGTTCTTATTTGCTGCTTCAACTGCTCTATTAACTTGTGGCCTATAAGGAGAGGATTTATGATGTTGAATCTTGTATTTCTGTAAGAAAGCTTTTGTCTCTACTTAAAATTGGACACCGTTATCCAAACTATATGATGTGGAATCTTATATTTCTATAGATTAAACTCCTCTTTATGAATCTAGCCATCTCTCTTACCTCTGACTCCTTAAAAGATTCTAATACGACCTATTTTGAGAAATAATCGATTGCCACTGCAATAAAGCGATGCCTGTTTTAAGCTATCGGATGTATCTCTCCTAATATGTCAATCCCTCATGCAGCAAATGGCAAAAGACATGATAAGCTTTGATGTTTTGATATTGGCATGTGTTTCAAATCTCTGTACTACTAGCACTTGTGGCATCCTTGCACGTATTTCGAGCAATCATGGTCTATAGCAAACTAAAAGAATCCATAACGCATGATCTTTTTGGCTAACTCTAAACCATTCATATGTACACCACATAACCCTGCATTTATTTCATCCATAAATTTTTCCACCTCTTGTGTCTTTAAGCAACAAAGCTAACAACCATTTACTTGTCTTTTGTACAGGACCTCATCTACATTAATGAACAGAGTTAACAACTTCCCCAATACCTTTTTATCCTTATCCATGACTTCTTCGGGGAAGTTTCTATTTTCTAAGTAATTCTAGATATCCTAAAACCATAGCTTATCTTTTTCTTGCTTTATTTCCATTATTTGCTTTATCTCATAATAAGGCCTTTCAGAATTGGAAATGATCATCGGCTTCATGATTACCCCTTTTGGATTATCCGATATGGAAACTAAGGTAGCCAATACATCTGCTAGCTGATTCTAATCTCTTAAAACATTATAGAAAGTGCACATTTCAAATCATCCACCAATTGATCTTAGGAATTCTACTTAAGGCATTAATCTTTCTACACGAATGGTCTGCTTTTCATTTGTTTGATACACTACTAATGAGGAATCCCAAACACCTCAACTATTTTTGCACCAAAAGCAAATAATGCTTCAAATCCGAATACATAGGCTTCATATTTTGCAATGTTATTTGTGTCTTTATATCTCAGCTTCTTAGCTAATGGAAGCTTTTCTCCTTTAGGGGTTACTAAAATCATTCCTAATCCTACCCTTTTGCTATTTAAAACTCCATTAAAGTACATCTGCCACCCCTAGACCACAATTGGGTTAAAGTTTTCATCTAGGAATTTGAACTCCAACTATTCACCTTTTAATAGGTAATTGGCCAATAATTCTATAACTGCTCACCTTTTTATGGTCTTTCTTGTTATATACTGAATGTCAAATTCTTGAAGCAAAAGAAGCCATTTACTCATTCTGCCCACCAAAGATGGTGTTGTCTGAAGATACCTTAACAGGATGTGTTTGGACATAACCTATACAATATATGATTAGAAATAGTGTCTCATTTTCTTTAAGGCCCACACTATTACTAACCACATCTTTTCCACTTTGATGTACTTAACTTTGTAAGGAAGAAATTTCTTGCTTAAGTAATAAATTGCAAATTCAACTCCCATCTCATCTTCCTACACCATTATAGCCCTAACTGAACTTCTTCAATAGATAGATAGAGGATCAATGGCTTTTTATGCCTTGGTGATTGTAAAACAGAAGGATTTAGCAGATATTCCCTGATTATGTCAAAAGCTTTCTGACAGTCATTATTCCACTTAGTCAGTTGGTTCTTTCTGAGAAGTTTGAAAATAGGCTCACATATGGTAGTGAGCTTAGCTATAAACCTACTACTGTATTGTATTTTACCTAGAAATCCCCTTATATCTTTTTCTTTCTTTGGGACTTGCATTTCTCTAATTGCTTTGACATTATCAGGGTCCGCCTCAATTCCACTTTAACTTACGATATGTCTTAGGAGCTTTTTTGAAGTTACACTAAAGACACACTTTTTCGAATTCAAATGCAGATTGTACTTTTCTATCCTTTTAAATAACTTTTCTAAGGCCTCATTCTCCTTCCCTTAAGGAGGATTGATAATCATATCATTGACATACACTTCTACCTCCTTATGAATCAAGTTATCGAGAATCTTTATGGCAATCCTTTAGTACATAGCCTTAGCATTTTTAAAATCAAAAGGCATAACACTATAATAAAAAGTCCCCCATTCTGTGATGAAGGTGATTTTTATCTTGTCCACTATTCTATTCAAAAACTAATTGTAATCGGTATACCCATCCATGAAACTATACATTTTTCATATTGATGCACTATCAATAAACACATCTATATAAGGCAATGTGAAGTCATCTTTTGGGCAAGCTTTATTTAGATCTCTATAATCTATACAATCCAAACCTTACCATCCTTCTTGGCAACTAGAACCACATTAGCTAGCCATGTTGGATACTATACTTCATCCAAAAATTTTACTTTGACTTGCTTGTGTACTTCTTCTTTTATCTTTTCTGCCCATTCTGATCTTATTCTCCTTAGTTTCTGCTTCACCAGTTTTGCTTTTGGGTATGTATGGATGGCATGTTTAGCTACTTCTCAATCCACTCTTATCATGACTTCATAGGTCTAAGCAAAGACTTTTTCATATATTTTTAACATGCTCTCAAATTTGATCCTCTCTTTAGGAGTTACATAATATGCAATTAAGATATCTTTAGGATTTTTGTCAGTATCGAGATTAAATGAGGTACTATTGATTGAATTAATAACAAACATGTTATGTATGTCATGATTATCATTATGCATATTGCAGTTAGATGAGACATCATAAAAATAAGCAAAATTATTCATATTATTAACAAAATAAATAGGAACATCATCATAAAAAAGTTCAGGTACATATAAATTTTGAAAAGAACTTTCAGGAAAGCTTTCTTCTTTCATCCTCTTTTTTCCCTTATCTTGGAGCATTGCATTAGTTAAAATCTCTTCCTCAAGTCCGATTTCTAGCTTAGTTAGGTTGGTCATGATTTCCTCATCTCAAAAATTTGAAATGACTTTCACTTCATTCGTAGCCCAATCAAACACATCATTAAAGATCTCAAATCCTAGCACAACTTATCCCTCAATGATAACCGGCTAGGATTATCTATAGCAACTAACATTCCCTTCAGTTCGAACCAAATTCTCTTCTAGTAGAGGGATACCTTTTCTTGTCTTCCTCAATTTTGATGTCTCTACGATGTATCCCAATCCTTTTCCATCTCTCTATCCTTGAGGCTAAAGGGCTGAGATTAGACCTTCTAAAGCGTGTCCTCATCTAGCTCAAGATAGAAATTTCATCTTTTTTAGCATATTTATCACCTTAGGGTTTTTCCCTTCCTTTGAAAAGATTCTAGTAATATGGAAACCCTTAAAAGGTTGATTGGCTATTTTGAGCATCAAAACCTAATTCTCCCTCACAACCCTTGTTGTTACTATCACACTATCATGGGGGATCTTTATCCTCTGATGTAATGTCGATGGAACTCCTTCCAGCTTATGAAACCATAACCTTCCCAAAAGCTGAGAGAAATTCATAGGAATATTAAGCACTAGAAACTTTACATCATCCATAATCACCCCTATTTTGACCTTGACCTTAAAAGTCCCATATACCTATCTCTTTGTGTTGTCATAGGCTATAATGGTAAGCTTGGATCGAGAGATCATTGAATTTTGAATCCCATACACTACTACAGCTTTAAATAGGCACACATTAATCGATGAACCATTATCAACCATTATGAATGCCATGTGCTTGCTGTTGACTTATGCTTTGATGTATAAAGTATGGTTGTGGTGACACCCTTTAGGTGGTAAATCCATATTAGAGAAGCTGACCATGGTTTTCTCGTCTCTTTTTACCATTGCCACTAGCTCAGATGGCAATGTGGTTGTTAAAACCATTCTATCACATAAAGCTTCAACCATTTTCTATCGATAAAAGGAGGATTGACACAACAGATCCCAAATTAAATTTTGTGTAGGAGTCTTCTTTAGCTATTTTGTCACAACATCCTCTTCACTTTATACCACTAGGGGAATTGGGTCTCTCTATACTTTAGGCACCACTCAACCGCTTAGAGTCACTGCTTTGGTTTCTACTTCCTCACACAATTTCTACTTTAAATGAAAATATACCCATAAATCCTAAAACTATTCTTCTGACTCATTCTCATTGTTTGTAGCCTATATATCTATCATACATACTAAACCCTGATTCACTTCAATACGTCTTTTCACTGCTAAATAATCATTCCTATACAAGTCCTAGAGTACATACCATTCTACGAGACTTGAATTAACCATATTGACTAAAAGAGGAACCCTTGAATATACACCCTAACTTTTCTATCTCTGTTCCGAGTTGGGTATTTGTCTTAAATTAATTAAGTTTTAAATTTTATCCCTTAAAGTATGGCAATTATTAGTGTTGTGGCCGGTATGCTAATGATACTAATAGTATAAATCTGATTTGTGATAAGGCTGGCCTTCATTTCTAGAAGGTCTAGAAGGAAGAGATTGGAGCTTTCCTTCTTTTTGAAACCACTTCAAACACTAAGATAGCGACTTACCTAAGTTTGGGTAATGCCTTACTACAATGGATACCTTAACAGCTTTGCCAAAATTAGCTCCACTTACATTCCTTGCTCCTTGATTCCTTCGATTACCAGACCCCCCTGAGCTCTTTTTCTATTCATTGTGCTCCTCTTATAGGTTTATGGCTATATCCTTTAATGATTCCAAGTTTTCCAACCCCTTAGATTTTAAGTCATCTTTCAAGTATAGGTTAGCATTCATAATGAACATACGAATCTGGTCTAATGTTTTCAACTTCTTCCTCATTTATAGCACTTTAAACCTCTACATTGACAAGTACTCTATGAAGGTCTCATTGGATTTCTGCCTAGGCAACTCGAGGTCTTTAATGGTAACCGCTATATGAGTGTTATAGTCATATTGGTTGATAAAAACTTTCATGATATTGCTCTAGTCCTTTTTTTCTTTCTTTTCTAATCCATGATACTAATCAATAGCTCTCCCTTATAATGTCAAACTAAAATAAGACATCTTCTATTCAGTGCTAAGCTTAGTGCCTCTAATGACTATGGCATATTGCTTGATATGAGCTTTAGGATTAGAATTCTTATCAAACTTAGGTAATTCTAGCATCTTGAATTTGGAAGGTAAAATCTCCTTAAATTCTAAGGTAAGTTCCTTAAGATCTATTCCTTTACCCATGGAGATGAGCCTAGCCATTGCCTCTATTTTGTCTTTCAACTTCTTTATAGCAGCATCCTTAAGCTTCTGAGGTGCAATTAAGTCTTCATAAAAGTTGTACTCTGGAATAAAGTATTTAGCCTTTTTGTATTTTCCCCTAATTTCTATGGCTTATTTCCTTGTGCCAATTCCTTTAAAGGTAGTAGCTATCTTTCCAGCAAGTGTGGCTATTACGTTCTCAACATGTGGTGGTGACCTAATAGCAGGAACTACCTCAGCGATTGCCCTCAAAACCATATCCATCATCCTCTTCCCAAACTTTTCAAATTTCTAATCCATCATAGTTTCAAAATTCAGAGCGAAATAATTGCTTTCATCTTGCCCTACCATATTTGTGAGGTTGTGCGTGTAAGATGTGAATTCTTATCTAGCTATCCTTCCATCTGTCATGCGTACCCAAGTGGCTTAAGTATCTATGATGGTTGTAAGGCAAAGGGTTAGACATGATGGAATGAGAATGCACTTGAATGATAATATATGCCATTGTGTATAATAATAATCAAATGCAAGAGCCTTTTAACCATATTTCTTCCCATACATGAGGTCTCATGCTCTTTCCTAGGAGGGCTTACCTATGGGACATTAGGGTCCCTAACAGGTTCAAATAATGAATAACAGGTAATCAAACATTATTTCTCTCACATAGAAGAGTGCATGCAAAATATTTGGCCCGTATAAGTTGGATATGTTCAATTGAGATAAA
>CANXYI010922041.1:0-10452 GCA_948208565.1 Hura crepitans | reverse complement strand
AATACAACACTCAGAAAGGTCAAAAGGATGACATTCAATATACAATCAAAGTAAAAGGATTTAAAACACTGGGTGTATGAAGCTAGCACTCATAACAAGCCACTTATTAATTTGAAAAGCTCCTACAACCTCTAATGACATGAGCTTTAAGACATATCAATCTAAATTTCTATTCTATAAAAGTACATAAGCCATTCTAAAAGAAGCCAAATTAGATCCAGTAAATATGAGTTTATGCTATAAACCTCAAGGCATTGTATTCAATGCAAGTTTAGATTCAACATATTAGACACAACGTGATCAGATCCCAAGCCTTAAATAGAAAGAAAGAGAGAGAGGGAGAGAGAGTATGCCTTACTAGATTAAAAAATAGCAAAAGGTTTTAGGGTAAAAATTAGAAGTAGGGAGAAAATAATTAGTTAGAAAATATTTAGAATCACTAATAACAATGGTACCATACTATCCAATCACATACATTTGCATGCTCTATCACTTATTCATCATAATCATTTATCATTTTGCCATATGTGCTTAAATGTTATCCACAACAAATTAACATATTACCTCACCACTTTTATGGCACATTCCATTCATCTTACTCATCTCCTCCTTCATAAAATATTTCAACATCTTATTTTAACCTACTTTTGTACACTTTCCTTAATCTTTTCATCGCCTTAACTTGACCTATTTCATTATAAGACATCTCATTCACATTACCGCAACCTAGCCAATCAATTGACACCTTCAACTTAAGCTTTTTATGCTTATTATAAGGGAGAGCGACCTCAATAAAAAAAACATGTACTAGTTCATGCATTTAGACACATTGTTGCTAATAAATCCATCTAGAAAAAATAGACTTGCTCACTCACATTCTAAGAAAAGATTTATTCATGCATCCATTCTAGGAAAAGATATCCATTTGCTTGTAAATACATGTACCTTTATCATTCAACCATCATAAGAAATGATTCAGTCATTCATTCATCTAAGGAAAGATACATTTGCTTATCTAGGGAAAAGTCAAGCAAAAGCACATACACCACTTCATTTACATTCATCCATTAGGTACCCAAACATGTAGGTCACTACATTCATTAGTCATTTACAACATCACATTCCTTACAAATCCCTATGGATAATCATATGCACATTCATACAAAGAGAATTAAGTGTAAGCATATACATGCACCTTCATCATTTATTAGGAATGCATAGATGTAAACATTTCTTTCACATCTATTCAATATGTATAAACATTTAGAATGTGTAACTCACATCAATTCAACTTGATACACACCAGTTTATCCACATTCAATTACATATATTAGCACATCCTTATTCAAAATACACATATTCAAATAGGCGAACATGCCCTCTTTCTCATAAAAACATGCATCAGTCTTTAATGCTATCACTATTATGCCATGCACCATGCATTAATGCTTTTTCCCATGCATGCAACTATGCATTAGACATCGTCAATACTCTTTCCCATTAATACTATTTCCATATGCATGCAAACATGCATTAAGCATCATATGTATCTTTTGTATACATCAACATGTTTCCCTCGCATGAAAATATGCATCACTTATCTCTATATTTTCTTTGCATGAAAACATGCATCACTTTTCTCTATGTTTTCATTACATGAAAACATGCAACATTTTTCTCTATGTTTCCTTTCCATGAAAACATGCATCATCTATCTCTATGTTTTCTTTGCATGAAAACATGCATAATTTATCATTATGTTTCCTTTGCATAAAAACATGCATCATTTATCTTTATGTTTTCTTTGCATGAAAACATACGTCATTTATCTCTATGCTTTCTTTGCATGAAAACATGCATTATTTATCTCTACATTTCCTTTGCATGAAAACATGCATCATTTATCTTTATATACCCTTTGTATGAAAACATGCATCATTGCTCTCCATTTTTTCCATGTATTAATCCTTTACATGAAAGAATGCCACATTTATCTCATCATTTTCTTTATGCTTAAAAATGTGCATCAACTATCATTCTTCAATAACTTTTTACATGAAAGACATGCATCATTCATAATTTTATAATACATTTCTTATGCATAAAAAAATGCATCCATGCATTTTTCTCTACGTCACCAATAAATTTATAAGTTCTTTTTGCATGAAAGCATACATTATCCATTATCAATACCTCACATGAAAATATGTACTATTCCTTTCACCTAGGTTTTTCCTTGCATGGAAACATACATAATCCCTATGCTTTTATCCTAGTCACCAATAATGTTTTAAGCTCTCTATGTGTAAAGACATGCATTGTCCCTTTTTCTCTGCATGAAAACATGTATTGTTCTAAATTACCAACACATTTTTATACATGAAATCATGTATTTTCCATGCACATTAACCATATATGCAGTAGACTACCAACTATCCTCAGCTGCTAAGGGGTGTAAACATCAAGCAACACTGAGGTGTAAATAATAAGATGACAAGAGGTGAAAATGCAAAGTGACTAAGGGGTGTGAACACCAAGCCACCAAGAGGTACAAATGGTAAGCTAGCAAGAGGAGTGCATGACAAGCCACCCAGAGGTGTAAGTGATAAGTTGCTAAGCGGTGCAAATGACAAGGTACCAAAAGGTACGAATGCCAAGGCATTAAAGGTTACAAACACTAAGCTATTAAGTGTTATAGATGCCAAGACATGAAAATGCTCAATAAGTATTATCATGAAAGTGCAAGATAACAATTTGTATCATATAAATGTGAAATAGTGAGCTAGATCATGAAGTGGCAAAATGGCAAAAGCAAACAAAACTTCAGGTACATTACTAAGTCTCATACTTTTATATGCACTATTACACTGCCATTTCATAGCACACACTAAAGTGGAGGCAATGGTAGATGCCTAAATTTAGGGTTTAGAACTTTTTCATGGATTCAAAATTTGACTAAACCCTAGAAGCTCATAGTGCAACCTAAATTAGAGAAAAATAGGAATTTATGTCAATACCAAAGGGCTTGCTTCGATAGCTCCAAGCCTAAAGCTCAAAACTAATTTCAATAGGGGTGTGAGGTTGAAGGCCCCATGGTATAAAGACATTCACTTTTTAGGCCTATATTGATAACCAGAGATAGGCTCAAGTAACATGGTAAGACATCAAAGACCATGGTCTATATAGACCATCCTGGTGTAAGTTTTCTTGGGTTTAATACTATAAGGTCCACACAAACTGACATAAACTAGTTTAAAGGAATAGAGCCTAGGGCCTAAGGTCTACTAGGCCAAGCTAAAGCCCTTGTCCATATGGACTAACTTAGAATTAGCCTAAAAGAAAGCCTAAGGCCTATAAACTACCAAGATAAATCAAAAGCCTGAGTCCGAATAGACTTAGCAGCCATAGTCTATATGGACCTTCCATTAGAAAGCTTTTAGAAGCATAATCTTCCTATTTAAACTCTAATTTTTAATCCCATTATGATTTTTCCTCCTTTTAATAGGAAAGCTATCCACCAAATCTTTAAATACCCCCTCTAAGAGGAGGAAAAAAAAGAAAAATCAAGATTCAAAACCTTTAATTTTGAGAGTCTAGACATTAACTCCGAAGCAAGATTCGCTCCACTAGTCCTAAGCCCTCATTAAAATATTTATTCTTTCTAAACCCTACCATTATCATGTTTCTTAGGGCTAACTTCAAGGTAAGATCTGAGGCTCTTTTTATTTTTCATCTGTATTCATTCTTCTCATGTCTTTTCTTTAATCAAGGATCTCTCGGGATTAATTGACACGTGAGGTGATTCCATGTAATCCCTATGTCAAATATAAGAGTAGGTTAATATTTTAAATCATTTTTATCATATTTTAACCATTTATTAGAAAACTATAATCGCACTTACTTTATGGAACTGATGCCTAAGTTCACATGGAATTATTTTAATAGATGTTAAGGTCTACATAAACTTATTATTTGAAAATATATATAATATAAGGCACATAAAAACCAATGTTCATTAATAATTTTATATTCTATTTTAACATTTATTTAATGTCTAATAATGTATGTTTCTTCTATATTAATCACTATAGCATGTTAATAATAAGTATTGATCTTTAATATGCCTTTATAATTAATTCTAATCATTCTATTTGTCATTATACATGAAACTTACATTCTGGAACTAATGTAAAGGCTGCACGGACTCCTTTTTACAAGCTGTTATTTTCATAGATGTCTATTTTGAATGAATACATTTTTATGTTGTTAATGTGAACATTTTGTGTTGTTTATCTCTCTTTTCATCATTAATTATTCTAATCACAACTCTATTTATAATAATTATTCATGCATATTTTGTGTGCATTTATTTCTATATATGTATCTCTAACATGCATTATAATAACCAAATTTGGTATTGTTATTAGGTCCTCACGGACCTCTATTTTTATTAATAATTGTTCTCATTTAAGTTATGTAAGATTGACCATCCATTCTAGATATAAGGTCAAGGTAGACATATCTTTTGTGACATGTTATAGTTTGCATGAACAAAGATCAAAGGCCGTACTGAGTCAACATAGACATAGAGAAATAGAAATGGGACAAAATTGCTTCTTCCTTATTTGTTTTTTGATTTTGTACCTTTTACTTCTTTTGCTCATTTTTTGGTTGTAAAAGCAGTTTACTAACTTGTTTATAAGTAAAACCTTATCCTCATATCAATGGTATTCTATCTAATTAATTAGTGTTTTTCTTAATAAAATGATTTTAAGTTTTTCTTAATAAAAGTAATGAGAAAATGTATTTTAACAAAAGGCCAATCTACTAGAGATGGGAGTTGGGCAATTGCTGCCAATCCTTATGGAATTATGAGTACTTATTAAGTCAAACCTCAACTAATAATTAACCTGATTTTTTGATATTCAATATACACTTATGCTTTATTATACATTTTGAATATTGCCACTTATTTTCTTTATGTGAAATGGTGACTTGTATGCTTCTAACAAAAATGCTTGCTAGCATGATATAGGATTGATAAATGTTATAGTATATAGGACGGTATATTATTAGGGCATAAATAAGATCAAATTTTAAACCCTTTCTGGGCAAAAGATTAGTGGTCCTAGTGTAAAGCCAAGTCATAACTCTAAACACTAACCGTCTTATCCCTTACTACACCTATCTTGCTTGTGAAAAAGAAAGATGATTTCTTGTAACTATGTGTAGATTATAGGCAGTTAAATAAAGTGACAATTAAGAACAAATACCCACTACCTAAGATTAATACTTTATTAGATCACCTCAATAGAACTAGTGTTTTCTCAAAAAATTGATATGTAATTTGGGCAACACCAAGTCATGATAAAGGAATCTGATGTGCCAAAAATTGCCTTCCATATAATTTATAGGCATTATGAGTTCTTAGTAATGCCTTTTAGGCTTACCAATGCCCTAACAACATTCATAGGCTTAATCAATAGGATATGTGAGCCATATTCAACTAGAGTTTGGGAAGGACTTTGTCATTTACAGTGACACTTCTCACAATGGATTTTATTGTGCATTGATGCAAGATGGCAAAGTGGCAGCTTTTTCTATCGAGGTAATTAAAGCCATATGAGAGAAACTATCCAACTTATGACTTAGAATTAGCCATCATTTTTTCCTTGAAAATATAGAGACATTAAATTTATGGTGAGAGATGTTATGCCTACACTGATCATTAAAATTTGAAATACCTCCCTACATAAAAGGAATTAAACTTGAGGAAATAAAAATGGATAGAATTAATAAAGAATTATGATTGTTTAATTGATTACCACCCAGGTAAAGCAAATATGCTAGTAGATATACTAAGACAAAAAATTTTGTGTGCCATAAAAGTAATGAATATCAGGTTGACATACAAAAATGATAGAGCCCTATTAGTAGAATTACAAGTAAAGCCTAGCTTGATTCAACAAGTAAAGGTTGCTTAGAAAGATGACAACTAACTCATATATATAATAGGTTTTATTAAAGAGGGAAAGCCCATTGAACATGAGATTAAGGTAGATGGATGTTTATATTATCACAATCAATTATGTATGTCAAACATTGAGGATATTATGAAAAAGATCTTCTAGAATGCTCATAATTCTCCATATGGAATGTACCATAAGAGCACGAAGATGTACCTTGACTTAAAACCTTATAATTGGTGGCTTAGAATGAAAAGAAATGTAGTTAATTGCATGACTCAATATTTTACCTATCAATAAGTGAAGATGAGCACCAAGTTCCCTTTAGATTAATTTACCCCTTAGCAATACCAGAGTGGAAATGGGAGAGAGTTATGATGAACTTCATAGTTAGGTTACCTATGACCATGAATAAATGTGATGTAGTTTGTGTAATTACTGATATGTTGACAAAGACAACAAATTTTATTTTTGTAAGAATGGATTACTCTCTGGAAAAGCTTACACAATTCAAAGTTAATGAGATTATGAAGCTACATTAAGTACCAGCTTCCATCATATTAGATCGAGATTCGAGGTTTATATTTAGATTTTAGAAGAAACTACATAATGCCTTAGGTACTCAACTCACATTAAGTATGGCATTCAATCCATAAACAAATGGCAAATCTGAGTGAGTTATTCAAGTGCTGAAAGATATGTTAAGAAGCTATGCCATTAAATTTAAGGGCAGTTGGGACTGATACTTATCTTTGGTGAAATTTACATACAATAACAATCACCAAGCGAGTTTACCAATGGCACCACACCAAGCTTATATAGGAGAAAGTGTATAACTCAATTGCATTAGAATAAATTGATAGGACTAGAATTAATTAATAAAGTCAAAGAAAAAGTTGAAATTATTAGAGATAGGTTAAAAGCAATAACATATAGGTAAAAATCATATGCAAACGTATAAAGGAAGTAGATCAAATATGAGGTGGGAGATAAGGTTTTCCCTAAGGTATCACACTAGAAAAAGATATTTGATTTAGCAAGAAAGGCAAGCTAAGCCTAAGATTAATTGGTCCATATGAAATAACTAAATGTGTGGGACTAATGGCTTACCATTTAGCATTGCCTCCTGAAATGCAACAAATTCTTGATATCCTCTATGTCATGATGTTTAGAAAATATAGATCTAATCCTTCACATGTGTTATCAACAAAAGTGATACAGGCATAACTAGATCTTTCTTATAAGGAGGAACTAGTCTAAATTTTAGGATGTAAGGTGAAAGAACTACAAAACAAAGTAATGACATTGGAGAAAGTACTTTGGAAGCACCACAACTCATAAGAGTTGACCTAGGAAGTGAACAACAAATGAGGGAATAATATCTGCATCTATTTGAATTAGGTGATTTAATTTTTTTAAAAGGGCAAGGAATGTAATTCCTAAAAATTTCAATTTTATGAATAGTACTTCTCAGGACATAAATAGTCTTTCTTGAGAATCAAATCACATTGAGCCAACTGAGAGGAAGTATTAATCATAAATAACATTGGGTGAAAATATAAATGAAAATAATGTCATTAAAGTGATTAAAGATGTAATTATGAATTTTACGATAGGGTCTTATGAATAGTGACCCAGTTGAACAACAAAATATTCAGGTTATGCTTAAAATAACCCAAAAATAGTACTACATAGAGGTTAAAATTTCTAAATAAACCAATGGTACTAAATTTAGAATTTTTTGAAATTGATAAGTAGTTTATCTAAATTAAATGAAAAAATGAGTGATTAATTAAATGAGTTTCCATTTGTTTGTAGGCACAAGATTACAGGGGTTGTTAAATTGGGAATTTTTTTTAATTTTTTATGCATAAGGAGGAATTTTTAAAAGATTTAATGTTTTAAATTAAATTTTTAAAGCACTTAAAATAGAGGGAATTAATCCTAACCGTTGGATCACCATGTGGTGAAATCGTGGCCATTAAAGGACTTAATATATAAGTTGGATTCATGTAAGACTATAACATAGAGTAAAAGATTTCATCCTCCTCCCCTACACCTAAAGCCAACACCATTTCCTCTCTCTTTTCCCTTTATTTTCTTCATTTCTTCATCAATTCTCATAATTGACCTTTAATTTATACCCTAAAATTGATTTTTATCTCTTTGAGAGCTTTAATTCTATGTCAAACAAGTAAGAAGGAGGTGAAATTAGGGAAATTTTAAGGGTTGAAGTTTTAATATTTTTAACCCCTAAATCTAGGTAAGCATAATTTTAGAGCCCTAATATTTTTATAAGTAATTTAGCATGCTCAGTTTAATGGTTCTAGAATTATTTTAGAGTTTTGCTTAGTATAGAATTTTCTATAAAATTTTATAATTTGAACCACATTATATTTTTATAGATATTGGAGGATAACCTAAGGTAAGGAAAAGAGAAGCTTTGGGACCTTTCAATAAGTTGAGAAATTGCTTTGTAAGTGTATTCGATAAAATATGCTTATGTATGTGTAATTTCAATTTTTCAAGTATGTGTACATAAACCTAAATTTGCTAGTTTAGTAGTTTGATTAGGCATAAAAATTCAAACATATTAGATTAGGGTTTATGCCATGCTAAATGTGTGAAATAAATGAAATTCGAATTAAAAATAAATTAATTAGTGTAACCACAATTTTTATCAAGTTTTGTTTATAAAGGGATTTTAACATTTATAACTTAATTGATGTTAAAATAATAATAAGTAAAGGTTATTAAACTTTATGGTAGAGTTACATTAGGAATTAGGGTTCAAATTTATGGATTATGTATGATATTGTAAGTTAGAATGCATAAATTGTATGCATAAGTGTGATGACGTATATAGCATGAAATGTATGTTCCATTGATGACAAAATGAAGGATTGAAATAGGTTATGAGATGTGTAACATAGGGATGAGTACATACCTCTAGTGAGAAAGAGGAAATGATATCATTGAGTCAATGTCATAAAAGCAAGTAAGTACGTAATAATCATGTGTCTAACTAATTGGAAAAAATGTGATAATGTACATAAACTGTGTAACTTATGTGGAAATAAAAAGATGATGTTTCTAGCCCATATGTGTTGGACCAACTAGACTAGATAGGTTAAGCAGTCAACTTGGGAATTAGTAATTGCTAGACACTTTAGTGTCATTCTAATGCTGATACGACCACTGCACATCAATATGTTATATATCGATGTATATTTGTTCATATAGTTGCAACCATTAAGGTCCACTAGGCCACTGTATAATTTCATATGGGTGCAGTTTGTATTGAGGTCCATGAAGGCCATTCTACAATTTTATGCTAGTGTAATAGCCATTAAGGTCAAAGAGGGCCACTACATATTTACATCATAGTGTAGCAGTCAAAGAGGTCCAAAATGTAGAGTACTATATGTCATAATCTCGATATTTATTATTAGGACATAAGTTTATCAAATATGGGCTAAGTTATTATTACAAGATCAGTTATAGGGAGCTTAAGTATTTATCTAAATTACAATCACAATTAATAATAGCATGAATAAATAAATCAATGCATAATCATGTTGTTGTGTGTGGTTGTATTATGTTATGTGTCAATATATGCCTTGCATGTTGCTTGTGAATGTATGTATATGTGCATGTGCAAGCATATTATTTTGAATACACCACTAAGCATTATGCTTAAAGCATTATGTTTTCAATGAATAAGTAGTAGATAATTGACATCAGTCTAGACTCAAGGTATAGCAGACTCAATAGCTACCATTTTGCTATATTTTTACATCCCTTGGTGTAATGTATGTAATGATAAAGGGCACTCACATGTAATTTCTTCAATTGTGTCTAGTCTAGTTATGTAAAATAAATATGATAGGTCTTAGTGAAAATATGGTATGCATGGGTGTAATTATAAACTTTTTCTATTGCTATAACTATTAAAGATAAAGTGATTGTGATGTTGATGGTCATGATCAATTAAAAGGATCAAAAGGATCATGTATTAAGGATTGAGATTGAGATTATTTAGAATTGCTATTTTAGTATGTCCTATTTTGCCTTATGTCATTATATAGCAATTATGTTGTTAGATTCATATTAAATCGAAATAAGATTACATATGAATTGGTATGCATACATAACTTGACATAATGTATCTTTACAGATACCACATAGACATTGACTAATTAAAGGTTTTTAAGAAGATAAAAATGAAATCAAATAAGACAATGAAATGAGATCAAGTCAAGTTTCTTAGTGTGTCATCTCTTATACGAGTTCGACTATCAGACAAGTTGAGGGTTGCCACAAGTACAGTGTACCACATTTTGGACCTCACCCGTGGCTACACCCTTAATGAATATTTATGTGCAATAGCCCCTTTTAAACCTTATCTATTGTAGGAATAGAAATGAATAATTATATGCATTAACCCTTTCGGACATAACCCATTACTACACCAGTAATAGATATA
>CANXYI010921963.1:0-13749 GCA_948208565.1 Hura crepitans | reverse complement strand
CAAAATTCACACAGACCTCAAAAAATTACATCTTTTTTTTAAAATTCCTATTTTAATCCCCTTTACCTACTCATAAATTTTCATGGCCAAATTTAATTGATAGGGTAGTTTTTAGACTGCCTTGATTTGCATGACAACCTCAAAAATTATGAGAATTTGCAAATAACCTCAAAATCCAAAAATTCTTTCACCAATGGACTCAGTGGAATTTTTAAGCTTTAGGGTCCACTATTTTCAGTCCATCCAGTTACATTCCGGGTCAATCCTAGCCTGTAAAATTTTTATTGCACTAAAGAGTAGTTTAGAGTCCGAAATGAATTGTTAGTTTTGCTAAAATTTTAAATTTTGCTCTTTTCATTAGATTAAAGCCCCTTAAAGTTTCATGACCAATATCCTGCCTTGGTTTATATGCACCTCAGGCACACTTCTCAGACATTATGGAACTATTCACGAAGCCTAAAAAACACGGGCATTACATTTGAGAAATGTTGGTGAGTTTCGGTAATGGGTGATCTTCAAGGTAAAGTAGCATAATATAAGTTATGGCAATGGTTAGGTGGAAGTGGTGAAGAATAATGTTCAGGTTTTAAAGGTAAGAGGATGTTTTCTTCTTTTAATTCCTTAATCAAGGGCTTATCTATATGGGGAAGTCTATGTAAAATCTTTTTTAGCCTGGTGCTATGTTCATTATTTGCCATTTTTTATAGTGAGGAGTGTTGAAGGAAGGAGAGGAGATAGTCTTTTTCTTAAGAGAGCCTAAGTGAATAATGATCCTTAGAGTTAGCATGATAAAGTTGTTAATATGATATGATGTGTGCTTCAAGCATTATAATTATAATGTTATGTTATAATTGTAAGATTGAAGGTTAATAATGCATGTGATATGTACATATTTTGCCTAGACATAATGTAACTACAAATGCATATGGATATGTGATGGATGTGAATTTTACGTTATAGTATGCCAAGTGTATACATGGGATGTAACTTTTATGATTCAAATGCATGTGATATATACATTACATGCCTAAACATAATGTGGATATATAATGGATACATGTTACACTTATATTGGGTAAGATGGTATAAGGTGAATGAAGCTTACATGATAGATGACATGTGTTTATGTATGGTATGTGAATATATGGATGCATAGAGGATAGTTAATTCATGTATGGATGAATAATGCATGACTAAGCCTAAATAGTACACATGAAGTTATGGGATAGTGTTGTGCTCGTATATAAGATGGTTCACGAAGTAAGACACATGTTAGTACTTGTACAACTTATTAAAACTGTGTGACATGTGTATGACATGTTTATACAAGGTGATAATGAATGAACAATTATTTCTAAGGTATGATGCGAGCTATTTCTATAAGGTATATGGATTTCAATGCATGTGTGTTTTATTATTATGGATAAGCAAGTCTTCTAAGCATATATATGGGTCGTTTCATGATGAATGATGCACGCTTCACATGTTAAGGCACTTATGTGTTCATTATATCAGATGGAGGTATGAAAGGTGTATGCCTAGAGATATATTCATGATGTATGTGGGTGTGCAAACTTATGAATGGTTTCGTGTGGATACATGTGATGATGTATACATGAGAATATAAAACGCACACAGGAGGTTCTTATTCCTTAGGTGTTATAGTGTCTGTGTTATGCATGCCTACATGGATGGCTGATGTATGGGTAAGGTTATGAAATCCTATAATATTCTAGTGTGAATGTACCTATGTAAAGTAGGTTTACAATGTATGTAACCTAGGGTGTTACAGATCAATGATGCTTGATTAAGCTTGAGCCTAAGTAGTGTGAATGGGGTAATGTTGTAACATATGTTGATGTATGAATGAAAGCCTATAACTCTAGTGCATGATTTTTAGAGTTTCCTAATGTATACATTATTCCTATTGATGCCTAATCTATGTGCTTAAGTGTCATGTATGAATGATGTTATAAGAACAAGTATGATGCATACGTGGATATGTGGTATAGATAGTCACCTGATGTATGAGTCAGAAGTTAATGATCCTTTACAAGATGAAAGTCTTTGATATATGGTTTGTGCGTCATTTGCCATTGTGATTTTATGTGTGTGGATACAAATGAGGTTTGCATGCCTATTCTAATGTGCAGGAATAGGTAATGCAAGAAGTATATCATGAGTGTTTCAAGTAATGTGATGCTAGATCAAATGATGGATTAGAATGGCCCTAACGATGACATATATATAGATGGTTTTACCTATATGATGAATGATGCATGCTTTAAAATGGCAAGGTGCTTATGCATATGCCATGTTGGATGATACCACTTGTGATATGGTTAGGGACTAGAGTGATGTTTATGAGCTACACCTTTAGGTATATTAGCTTAATGCCTAGGAGGACTAATACTATATACAATACATGTTAATGTACAAGATAAAGATACATGTATATAAAATGTATATATAGAGATATATCATGTGAAGATACATGTATATATGAAGATATATGTGAGGATGCTTGGGAGATCTTAGGCATATGAAGATAGAGATTTTTTCTAAAGATGTATGCATGGCTTTTAGATGTTCATGACATATATGAATATATAATTTTACAAGATACATGAATGATTTATGATGCGCTCATTCTTTATGGTCCTATAGATATATAGTATGCTTACATGGATATTGATGTATGGCTCAGAAGATGTACCTAAACTTATATGAAATGGATATGAATTAAGACATTGTATGTATGGAATAAAAACTTATGAGATATACATGGTGTATTTATATAAGTAGGTATAATACAATGTCATGCGTGTGTATACAAAAAGGATACATGTTAGATGTATAAGGACAAACACAAGTAATAAGCCTTCTAACCTTATTACTACCACACATATGGTCTTAGCAATTCTTCCTAGATGGGCTTACCTAAGCATCATCGGTGGATGCATAGGTTTGAGTGTGGGCTTAATTTGGCCTAATGACATCTTGGCTTAATTCGGCCTAATGATCTCTTGTATTTGAAGTGCATATAATGATAATGGCCAATAACATTTAAGTCTTGTTTAAGGTGAAATTTGGTTAGGGCTATTCTAGATAAAAGGTAAAATGGGTTTGGCCCCACTTTAAATAAGGTTAAATGCAATAGGACCACATAACAATCATAACACAATCGTAATCACTTAGGTCATGTAACCTAAGGCAAGTTGCTAAGCTTAACTATATAGGCTCATGGTTTTGTCAAAAGGGCTTATGGCTCTCATAAGCAAAAGTCTCTCCTAACGAGTCTTTCTAATCAAGGATAATAGCAATCATTAGTTCACCTTCTCATATGCCCGAAGGCATGAGGCTTGTGAGTGATGGATATGCTAGCACTTCTCCATTCTTGAATGAAAAATAGAGTCATGGTTCATAACACCATCCATGGTAAAAGGGACATATTTAATATATAGAGTGCAATACAAGGGATTGATAAAAATTAGAATATTAAATGGCATATTAGTTAGGCATTTTTAGATTGAGATTCTCAGTTCCCAGTGGAATTGCCATTATAGAGAAAATAATACATTTTACCTAAGATGAGAGCAGTTTAGTGTTTGGGAGTCACCACCTAGCCTCTACACTAAGGCTTCTAATCTTCTGTACTAGAAAGGTTCAGAATTCATATCTTATTTATGCCCTAATAATATGCCTTCTTTGTATATTGTAATGTTTATCAATCACATATCAAGTAAACATACATTATGTTTTAAAAGTATTTATGTCACCTTTTCACCTAGAAAAGAGTAAATTGCATAATTTAAAGCATACAACAAGTATATTGTACATCCAAAATTGAGTTATAGATTGATTAAGGTGTGACTTAACAATTACTTGTAATTCCATAGGAATTAGTGGTAACTACCTAACTCCTATCTCTAAGAGATTGGCCTTTGTTAAAATACGCTTTTAATGTGACTTTTGATTAGGGAAAACTCAAACCATTTTTTGATTGTAAAGCACCATTTGATTTATACACAAAATGCCATGTCACATACTCAATTAAGCCTATGTATAGGCATTTTAACCTCCTTATGTACATTTATCTAACATAATGCACATAATGAGCTATAGATGCCACCACCTTTTAGCCTATAATGATAACTAGAGATAGGCTCTTAATCAATAGCACTGACCCATTAGGAAGCTAGTTTACATAGAATTATCCCAATAAGGTCCACATGGACCTAATTTAGCAAAATTGGTATGGTCTACAAGGACACCTAGCCCAAGCCCTTAGACTGGTAAGATACTAGACCATATTAGTCCATATGGACTAAGCATTTATAGTCCATAGGGACTAAGTGATGAAACCCATATTGGATTCCTAGACGTGAAGTCATCATCTGAGGGTTATAAATAGTACTTGGGATGTGTCAATAAGGGGATGATTTTTTTTAGGAAAAAGCTTTCTAAAAAGAATAATTGTTTTTGAAGGTATTTTTGAGAAAAATAACCATTTTGAGAGTTTAGATGTGAACTCTGAAAAGAATTTGCTCTACTAGTCCTTTAGCCCCTTAGTCGAAAATTTTTTCTTTTTAAACTCCAACCCTAGAGCCATTATTCAAGAGTTTAGTTATAAGGTAAGATCTAAGGCCTTCTCTCATCAATTTTCCATGAACATGGGCCTATGATCTCCCATAATTGGCCACTAATGAGATGATCCTTGGTGATCCCCACATGGGCCATAGGAGTAGGCTCGCTTTATAAGTCACTTTTATCATATAAAGAACATAATTAAGCATGTTATATTTGTCCTACTCTTTAATAGACACATCATAATTATGCATGAAGTTTAGGCCTATTTTCAAGTATGATTCTAATCATCTCTTGTTCATCATTTGTTATGTATACAAACATGAATGTTAATTATAAAGCGATATATTGATGCTTAGTGTTTGGGGATGGCATGATGTTTGTACAGACTCCCTCTCAATAGGAACGTGGTCTATACAAACATATCTCTCTATTTGACTATTATTGTTTGTTGCCCATATAGACTCCCTCTCATAAGGAGTGTAGTCTACATGGATTTATATAGTGTCTCTAAACATTGTATTTATGTTTATTCAAGAACAAATGTATATAGCATTTTTGCGTATGTAAGGGTTATTATTTATGGTCTATATGGACCATTAATTATTGCTTTTGACCTTTTTTTTTGAGTTGTATGCAAGTGACCCTTCTCACTAGAGTATAGGTCTGGCTAGACATATAATCCGTACAAGCAGTAGTTTGCATAGACCCTTGCTAGAGCTTTATAGAGTCAGCATGGACTTAACGTAGTACAGATGGGACTAGTTTTAACACTTTAGATTATTCCTTTTAGTTTCATACTATTTTTATTTCTTTTTTTATTTTGGGTTGTAACACCTAGTTAATAATTTGTTTTACATGCTAAAGCCTAATTCTCATCATATGGTTTTCTACCTAATTAATTGGCATTTTTTATAACAAAATAGATTTGAGTTTTCTTAATCGAAAGTCACAATAACAAAAATGTATTTTTAATAAAGGCCAATCTCTTAGAAATGGGAGTTAGGCAATTACTGCCAATTCTTATAGAATTATAGGTAATTGTCAAGCCACACTACAACTAACTAATAGCCTAATTCTTGGATGCATAAATAGATTACTATCTTGTTATAACTCTTTAATTCCATAATTTATTTTCCTACATGTGATGGTGATATGGATACTTGAAATGTAATGTGTGCTTTTTTGATACGGGACTGATAAAACTTATAATATAAATGGATGACATATTATAAAGGCGTAAATAAGATATGAGATTCAAAACCTTTGTGTACATAAGATCAGAGGTCTTGGTGTAGAGGCTAAGTGGACTCCACTAACTGCTCTCGTCCCTAGTAAAACTATCATATTTTCCACAATGGCAACTTCATTAGAGACTGAGAAATCTTAATTTGAAAGTGCCCAAATAATAGGTCATCCAAATATTCTTATTTTTATTAGTCTCTTACATTGCACTCTTTTATACTATGTCCTTATTATCCTAGATGATATTGTACACCTTAACTCTATTTTTCATTCAAGAATGGGGAAATGCTAGTATATCCATCACTTACAAGCCTTGTGCCTTCGAGTACATGAAAAGGTGAACTAATTAGTCGCTATTATCCTTGATTAGAAAGACCCATTAGGAGAGACCTCTATTTGTAGGAGCCATAAGCTTTTTGATTGCACCTTGAGCCCATATAGTAAAGCTTAGCAACTTCCCCTGGCATTATGACTACTATATGGGCCTATTGCATTTAACCTTATCTAGAATGGGCCTCACGTAATTTCACCTCGAATAAGAATCAAATGTTATAGGCTATTGTCTTCGTATGCAGTTTAAATACGAGAGACATTAAGCCCTATAAGGTGCATAAATGAGCTTATGCGCCCCCATTGATGCTTAGGTAATCCCACCTAGAAAAGAATTGGCTTGATCATGTGTATGGGTGAAATAAGGTTGGGAGGTTTATTGCATGTGTTTATCTCTGCTGCACCATGAACATGTATTACATATCATGCATTATTTGTACTTCACATTGTTAATATTATGCATGCATCATATTTAACCCTTTATTTTGATAGCCACCATTGATCCTTCATTCGTTACTCAATGGAAAAGAGTTCAAAAGTGCCTCGATAGGGCTAGTGAAATAGCACCTATCCAACTATGACGAGGAATCATGTTCACTAAGGAATTTGTAACCAAGGCTATATTCATAGAGGTGATAGCCTACATGGAGAAAAGGATGATGGTGGTTGTCAGGAATGCTTTGTCTAATATCCAGAATTAGAATGAGGTGGGTCAAACCTCATCCACCCATAGGGGCAAAGAGGTAGTAGGAGACAAAAATGTTGACCAGTCTTCAAATGATAAAGTGCCATAAATCTTCAAGACTTATAAATAGGTTCCCCTCCTAAGCTAGTGGAGAGTGATCAGCTGAAGAAGTTAAATGAAAAGATGGAGGCCATGAGTTAATTGATAACTAGGGTTAAGGATATTGGCCTCAATGATCTCAATTTGAGACCCGATCGGGGCAATGCCCTATAGGTCCAAGATGCTAGACATGAGCAAGTTTGATGGCACTACAAACCCTTAGACCCATCTGAAATAATATGTTGTTGCCATGAGAGCTACTCATTTGATAGAAGAGTAGATTGTGAGCCTATTTAGTATGTCCCTTATAAGTCAAGCTTTGGACTGGTATCATTACTAGGAGAAGAGGGTCAAGGAGGACTAAAAAGAGTCGGCATGGGTGCTCATCAATAAGTATGACAATAATACAAGCATAGAGATCACCCTAAAAGATCTAGAGCTAGTAAAGTAGAAACCAACTGAGAGCTTCTCTGATTATTTGTAGAGATGGAGAGAAAAGATCCTAAAAATTAGAAACAGGCTCAAGGACATCAATCAAATCAAGATGTTCATCAGAAATGCAAATAGCTACATTAAAAATAGGCTCACCACTAAAGGCATAACAACATAGGAATAACTTAAAAATAGCACCATTGATCTAGTGGTGAGTTACCAGAATAAAGGATATAAGAGAGCAAGTAACCCTACCTTTACAAGAAGTAGTATAAGAGGCACCACTAAGACAATAGACGTGCATACTATCTAAGGAAGAAGGTATTCCAATTTAGGTAGAACCCTTTCATGGTGCCTAAAAAAGTTGACTAAAGAAGGTAAACTACAAACAATTCCACCTCAACCACAAAATAGACCATTACAACTAAGCCATAGGCATAACCTATATTGTGCCTATCACCAAAGAATCAAAAACTCAACTGATAACTGTAAACTCTTTTGTAAAGCTTTTCAAGACCTCATAGACTCAAAATAAATCCCTGATTCTAAAGCCTCATCAAACCCATTACCTAAACACCATACTGCATAACTTCTCAAGTCTGGACTACTTGAGGAATATATGCTTAGAAAGATCTATGGATTTGACTAGGAGATTATTAAGGGGGTAAGGGAGAGTGAATCTATCCATATAACTGATTTCTAGGATAATGACAGTGACTATAAGTATAGGAAGAGCAAAAATTTTTAGGATAAATCTTTTAATGGAGATTCTAAAGAGGAAAAGAGAGAGCCTATTAGGGTTAAGGGAGAAGTGATTTAAAAAGTGAAAAAGAATGGTCGGATCTTACCTAAAAAAGAACTCGAGCATAAAGAGGGTGAGCACAAAGAGGTACTAAAGCAACTAAGAAAGGCTCAAGCCAACATTAGCATCTAGGACTTGCTAATGTCATTAAAATGCCATAGGCAAAAAGTTTTTGAAGCCTTATGTCAAGTTGTAGTCTCTACAACCACTAACCTTGATGAACTGGTACAAGTGATAAAAATAGGCAAGACGAGCCTTATTACCTTCGCAGATACTGACCTACCCCTAGAATGAAGGTAATATAACTGGCCTTTTTTTATTAAGGCCAAAGTGAATAGGAAGTAGACTAGTTATGCCATGGTAGATGAGAGTTCCTCTTTGTGCATTTGTCTAGCCAAAATTCTATCCATTTTGGGCAATAAGAAGGAAGATCTGACACCTTTGAGCATCACTATTAAGGCCTATGATGATATAAAAAGACAAGCTAAAGGGTAATTTAGGACTAAAGTTTAAGTGAGGCCAATTGTAGATGAAGTTGAATTCACTGTAATCGACATTCCAACCACTTTCTCTATCTTATTAGGAAGACTGTGGTTCCATAAGTTGGGTAGAGTTCCTTCCACCTTACATCAAATGATTAAGTTCTCACACGAGGGCAATATTGTCACCATCAAGGCTAAAATTGATCATGTCGTCTCTACCTTAGCTATCGCTAACTAGCCTTTCACTGGGTTTCATGTTGCTGGAATTTATGAAGATTATATGGACCCTACTATGTCTAAAATGATGAAAAAGATAGACTTCTTCCCTGGGGTTAGTTTAGGGAAGAATTTATAAGGCATAACTAAACCTCTGTAACTGCACACCTAAAAAGACATAAAGGGATTAGGCTATAACCTAAACAAAAGGGGAAACCTAAAGAAAGGTAGCCATATAAGGGACTTCTTTATCAAATAAAAGGATACAAGGTTTGATGGAACCCCGAAACCTATGATATTGAATGGGTGCTACAAGTCGGGATTCAAAATCTTTATAGATGTGGTCGAGTGGGAATCAAGCAACCTTGCTCAGTTCCAATGGACTAAAGAAGTTTTTCCAAAGCTACCATCCATCAAAGAAGTTTACCCAAATCCTTCTAAGGATGTGTCTAATCTAGATATAGATCCTAATTTGCTTATAGATTAACTGTATCTTTATGACCTCTTTGAGGCAAACAATTTATTTTCTAATAAGATAAATAATGAGTTTACTTATTTGTGTGATTTTTCTCCTGATGGTAATATGCATTCAAGCGATCATTACATAAGGATCTTCGACATTAATTGCATTAAAACTAATCCATTTAATCTTAGCATAAATGAACAACCTAAAAATATATTAATTACCCATGATACTACTACCAATGAAAGAGAAAAATTTGAGAGATTGCAAAAAAGATATGAAATAATCTTTGCACGAAATTATGACGACATGCCAAGTATTAATCAGGAAGTTACTAAGCACACCATTCCAACTTATGGCCACACTACTTTAGTCCATTAAAAGCTTAGAAGGATGAGACTCGAGTGGGAAAAAAAGTAAAGGAGGAAATGGTTAAACTGCTTGAAGCCAAGTTCATTGAGGAGATCATTTTTCCCTCTTGGCTAGCTAATATCATCCTGGAAAATGGAAGGGTTAAAATGTGCATTGATTACTAAGACCTAAACAAAGCATGCCCTAAAGACGATTTTCCCTTACCCCATATTGATGTACTAGTTGATAGTGCAACTATGGTATCCATGTACTCATTTATTGATGGTTTTTTGGGGTATAATAATATTTTAATGAAGGTAATTGACAAATGCAAAACAACCTTTATAACTAAATGGGGGATGTACTGCTACAAGGTGATACCCTTCGAGTTAAAAAACATAGGTGCAACCTACCAAAGAATGGCTACTAAGATTTTCTATGATATGATACACAAGGAGGTTAAAGTCTATGTCAATGATATGATGATAAAGTCCACAAATAAGGAAGGGCATTTTGAAGCCCTAGAAAAGTTCTTCCAAAGGTTGGACAAATTCCATATGAGGCTCAATCCCAATAAATGCATATTTTGGGTAACATCAGGCAAGCTATTAGGATTTATGGTTAACAAGAATGGAATTGAGGTAGATCCAAATAAAGTAAAAGCTATCCTAGACATGCCTACCCTACAGTCAAAAGAGGAAGTTAAAGGATTTTTGAGCAAATTATAATACATCATTCAATTTATATCCAAGCTTACTTTAGTCTATGAGCCCATATTTAACCTATTACATAAAGGCTAGCCAAAGAAATGGAATGAGGATTGCCAAAAAGCCTTTAAAACCATTAAATAATACCTAACCCAACCCCCTATTTTGAGATCCCCAAAATGAGGAAAATTCCTCATCTTATACCTTGCAGTTGAAGAGTCCTCTATAAGAGCCCTTATTGTAAAGGTAGATGAAGCTGGAGTAGAAAATACAGTTTATTACCTCAGTAAAAAGTTGCTCCCTTATGAATAAAAGTATGCAAGAGTGGAGAAGATATGTTTAGGAGTAATCTAGTCTTCAAAGAAGCTACACCATTATTTTCAATCTTATAAAATAAAGGCGGTAGCAAAACACGACCCCCTCAGGTACTTACAAATTGCACCCTCTCTAGTGCATAAAATAGGTTGATGGATTTTACTCTTACAGGAGTTTGACATCTCTTATGTCACTAAGAAGACAATCAAAGGACAGGCGGTAGTTGAGTTTCTAGCGTAACAACCTATAAAGGAAAAGCAATAGGATTTTGAATTTCCAAATGAATTCTTAGGGGTAATTTCCAAGAAAGATGGAAAATGTTCTTTAATGAGGCAATTAACTAGAAAGGTGTAGGTGTAGGTGCACTAATCATCAATCCAGAAGGTGAGCAGACATTTCTACCTAGAAAGTTAGAGTTTTAAGAAACTAATAATGTTACAAAATATAAAGCAAGTGTTTATGGCCTTGAAACTTTATATCAGCTGGGGGTAAAAGTTGTTGATGTGTATAGGGATTCGATGCTAGTCGTGCAACAAGTGAAGGGTAATTGGGAGATGAAGGGTGAAAACTTAAGTAAGTATGTTAGGATACCCACAGATCTATCTAAAGGATTTAACCACTGCATTTTCCATCACATTCCTAGCGAACAAAACCAAGTTTTCGATGCCCTAGCCATCTTAATATCTGTATCAAACCTCACCAAAAAGGATATACCAAAACCCCATGTATTTCAACAAATAGAGTTTCCCAACCTACACTGTTATAATCAGTTTTACAACCAAACAAACTAACTTTAATCTACCATAGTATCATGACATCCAAACGTACCTAGAAACTGGACAATACCTAAAACATAAAACTAAAAAAGATAAAAAGGCCCTTCAAAAACTATCTACTTAGTTTATCTCATTTCAAAGAATGATATACAAAAGATAGTGGGATGGGATTTAGCTCAGACGTGTAGATGAATCGAATGCCTAGAAAATACTCACAGAAGTATATGAAGGAGTTTGTGGTCCTCACATAAATGGGAGAAACCTTGTAAAGAAAATCATGAGATTAGGTTATTACTTGATGACCATGGAGACAAACTACTATAACTCTATCAAAAAATGTCACAAATGCCATATCGATAGAAACCTAAGTCATCTTCTACCCAATGACATGACTAGTTTGTCATCTCCTTTGCTATTTTTTACATGGGGTATTGACATAATCTAGGAAATAAGCTTATTAGCTACTAAGGGACATAGATGCATAGTGTTGATTTCTTCACAAAATGGATTGAAGGTGAATCTTTCAATAAATTAGGGGCAAGGCAGATGGTAAAATTTATTAGAAGAAACATCATTTGTAGGTACCAGTTACCACAACAAGTTATCTCAAATAATAGGGTACGATTTTAGGTGAGACTAGACAACTTTTAAAAAAAAACCAAAATTAAGCATCATAAGTCTTCTCTATATCAAACTCAAGCTAATGGTGCAGTTGAAATAGCTAACAAAAATGTGAAATTTTTTTTGCAAAAGATGACAGTTACCTATAAAGATTGGGTAGACATATTGCCCTTTACACAATAGGGATATAGAACAATTGTCAAGACACCTACTCAAGCCATGCCTTATTCATTAGTATATGGGATGGAGGTAGTACTGCCAATAAAGATTGAGGTACCATCACTTAGGGTTGTACTGGAAGGAAATATACTAGAAGCAGAATGGGCTAGAAATAGATATGAGTAGCTGGCCTTTGTGACACCCCCTATTGGATTCCCAAAGAAACCCAATAACTAGCGCACTTCGTGCTAGGTCACCCATCCTAAGATTCCTCCAAATGTCATTCATTTAAGTTTCACTAATTTCACTCTAAATCATCCTATCAGACTCCAAAACCTATTCGATTAGTTCCTATAATCCATTCAGGTTAGGATCAATATTATCCTATTATTACGGAAGAAAAATTGATTATACTCAGGTATTACCTAAAAATTTAGTAGCATAACGGCTGCTTGGGTCTTAACCCAAAATTTTATCAAGTTGTTTTAAACACTTTTATAAGCAATTCATTACACCTGGACCTATCTGGTCCCACATTCTCAGCCTATCATCATCATCTAACACACATCAAAATTAAGCCTCAAGCCATAGATAAAAATATGCAAACATAAAGCCTTAGGCTCACATCAATAGCACATATCACCATGATCACACATTCACCAAAAAACATATATAGATGCTTTATTTACATAAGTAGGTTACAATTACTTAATTTACATTACATGTTCACAGCCTATATACAAATTCTACCTAACTCTCACTTAAGTACATAGATATCTAACTATACAATGATTTCATCTAAAGTCTTCACATGTATCCTCTGAACCACTGTCATCACACTTTACGAGGCAAGTCTCACTATAGTGTACCTGTGCACCAAAATTGGTACACTGAGTATACGAGATACTCAGTGGTGAACTTAAAGCAATTTAATCATGTTATAATATTAATAATTTATCTTAGCAGTTTAAGAATAATTTTACTTGATTATATAACTTAATAATTTACTGGGGTGTCAAATTACTAAAATACCCCTAGGATATTTATCTGGTTTGAAATAGTATTTTTGACTTAGCTAAATCATTTAAAAGGGAGGACTATTATTTTTAACATACATACTCTATGAGAATCACTTAATCTATCTCATAGGTGAAAATTACCAAAATATCCTTTTACTGTGTTTTTATTACTTTTCAAGAAAAAGGTCGTTTAAATAAGCTTGAACTTTATGTTATGTGTTTATTCTGCTTATCACTTAACTTAATTCACTATAACTAATCTGGCACTTTTGTGCAACTATTCAAAATACTTTTTAGCTTGCCCTTTTTTCAAGAATTTTAGAAAATACTATTTCGCTAGGCTTAATTGTTATATTCATAATCAGTTTGATTATTTACTTAATTTAATTCTCTGGCCTGACTAGGAAGATGACACTTTAAAACACTAGATCTAGAGGGAAAATAAACTAGTGTAGTGGTC
>CANXYI010921819.1:0-10079 GCA_948208565.1 Hura crepitans | reverse complement strand
GGATGTGGTAGGTCAACCTGCCACACTTTCACTGACAACCAACTGATGATGAAGACATGGAGTTCTATAGCTCAAAGATGCTATAAATCTAAATATTAAAGCACAGCAATCAAAGCCAGCATCAGGGTAGACATATGGTGAATACTAAAGAAAGCTCAAATGGTATCTCATCCAAACAAATAAACCGAAAAAAAAAAATAATAATAACTGGAGAATTATATTATAGTACTACATCTCAAAATACCTTTAAAGGCTGAGGACATTCGCGGCCAAGATAGTCTTCTAATGTCTCATCATTATCTTCAAGTTCATCTCCTCCAGTAAAGACTACAATCATGTAATCAAATATCTTGCTTCCAAATAAAGTCTGTAAGCTTTGAAGTGCAGCTTCTTCTTCTTGTGAGAAGCGAGTCCTAACAGAGAATACTACAAGGACTGCATGGATCCCATCTTTTGCCATATTAATACATTTGACTATTTCTTTGCCAACAAATTCAGATTCAGCAGAAAAATCAAACAGTCCTGCACTCGTATATCAATTGGACATTATTTACAACAAACACAATGATAAGAATTGAATGAATGTTTTTATGTACCATATTACATACATATAATACAGTTCATACCAGGAGTATCAATGACATTGACAGTCTGACTGCCATTCATCACAGTTCGCTGCAATTCACAAGTACTAGTAACGCCAGATGAGCTAGCCCTAGACTTAAAGGCCTTCCTTCCAAGAATACTGTTGCCTGTCGCACTTTTGCCATTGCCTGTACGCCCAACTAAAACCAGTGTGCAATCCCCATAGGATGGAGAAGCAAGCTCCCAATCAGCATCTATTGCACTTCCTCCCATTATGCAAGATCAGATTACCTGCAAAGTAAATTATAATAACACACTTTTGGCCAGGGAATTTTTACTTTGACGTGCAGAAACCAGCCAACCAAACACATGGTATTGGGAAAAAGAAGAAAACTTCACTTAGCAGTGATGAAATGGAAACTACATCAAAGGTTGCTTAAGCCATAAACACCATCTGAAAATCTTAAAAACATAAATTGACAAACTTGCAATTAGTGGGAAATTTTATCATTATGGCAAATAACATAAGACTGGATTAGTCACATCTTACCCAAAATCTTAGAGGGGTAAATGAAATAATGTGTGGAAAATGGTCAAATACATCTAACAAAACAATCGATTAACTGCAACCCACCAAAATAAATACAACAACGAATAATAGAATCAAAATAAAAAAGGGATATTCACCTGAAGCAGCAATTTTGCTATAATTAAACAGATAAGGCTACATAGCTATCATCAAAACCATAGTTACCGAGAAAATTTAACAAGAAGTAAAAGCCAAGTACAAAGCAATCAAGAACCACAAGTTAATAAGAAAAACCCATAATTCTACCAAGAGATCGAAAATTTACTGTATATGCTTTTCCAACCTTCTCCAGTTGACAAGAAAACCAAATAGAAAAATCCAATTCAAGAGATGAAGAAGCAAAGAATAATGAAAAGATTCTTACTTAGGAAGATGAATTTGTGATCGGCCCCTTCAGCGACAGAGGATTAGAATTTAAAGTCTGAAACTTCAAATAGTAAAATCCATATCCAAATCGACCCCTAACCCAACTCAACCACCCTATTGACTTTGTCTTGACTCTCACACACAAACGTCAAAATCTGAAATTTCCAAACGCAAGATGGGTTTCTGCTAGCTTAGATGTCCTCTTTGTATATACTACTTAATTAATTTTTGATTATTAAGAAAATAAATTTAAATACATAAATTTTATTTAAATTAAATTATTATTTTGTTAAAATTAAAAATTTGTTAATTTATTTGTATAGATTTAAAATTCTCACCTTTGAATAAGATTTTTCTTTTATTATTTATTTATTTTTTACTTATTTATCTTAACACATATAAAAATGTTATTTTTGTTAATCATATTAAAGTGTGCGATTATTATACTTTTTTCGTCTCACTTTAAATATTTCATTTAAAAATTGTGTATCTCATTTTAAATGTTTATTTCAGAATTTTAAAAAATATTATATAAGAAGTTTACTATTTACTTATATTTATTATATATCTATACAATGTAATATTGATTTTGTAGAAAATAAATATAATATTTTAAATTAATAAAGGACAATTCAATTAATTGTTAACATATTTTTATAAAATTAAAACTTTTTAATTTTCGTGCTAAATTCAAAGGAGGGAGTGTTGTAAAAATCTTCCTACCCTATATACTTTTATAAGGTACTACCATTTACATTTTTTAACAATTACTACTTCCTCCATATAATGAATATAAATTTAATTTTTTTATTTATTCCATAATATAGGTAGATTATTTTATTTATATTAATGTTAATTTGTCAATTATCAAACTTAATCATTTAATGTGTCTTGTTTATTATTATCAACACTTTTAAATTATTATTTTTAGTTTAATATTAATATATCCCTAATTAATGCGAAATATATTAATAAAATTAAATAATTTAAATAACATTAACTAATTTTTTAATATCTGTAATAAAATAAATAAATGTGCCTTTTTTTAGGCATGACCATAATTCACAAACCTTCCGTTTAGATTTAAAAAAATCTTTAACTTTAACCAGACCATAGTATAGCGATTTATATCATCGTATACAATATTTTAACGCTAATTTTCGATCGGATAAGAATGACTCCAAATCTCAATCTAATTACAATCTTACTTTGTGTAGTGGTGCAGTTAGTTAGAAGACTTCTAATCAAGAAGTTCATCATAAAGTTAGAAGTGGTTCCAAGCATTGTTGAGTTGAAATATCTGCATTAATGTGATAAAAATAGATCTTTGCATTAGCAAAGGAATCGCGGTGTCATCAAAGATCGAAACATGTACTCAGGCGTTATGATTTGATTTAAGAGATCATAAGTAGATGAGATTTAAAAATAGAGAGGGTTCCTGTAGATCATAATATAGCACATTCACTCACTACGCCGTTGTACCAAAAGAAGCATGTCGGTCATGTACGCACCTTTGCAATTACGTACAAAAGTAATTGGCTCCCTATAGATCATACTACAGCACATTTAGTTGCTATGCTGTTGTACCAAAAGAAGCATGTCGGTCATGTACACACCTTTGCAATTACGTGCAAAGGTAATTGGCTCTAGTGTAAGTGAGATTTTAATTTTTATTATGCACATTATCTATTAAGAAATTATTTATCGTTCAGTATTCGTGTTAATTCATGTGTTGATATAGACTTCTTAAAACGATTAATAAAGTCTCAAGTATAAAACATAGTGTAAAGAAAATTATGAAAAATTCATAATATGAGATTTTTATAACATGTACATATATTTATTCTTAAATTATCCCTAAATATAATATTAATAAGATTAAATCTTATTAATGCGGATAGACTATATATATATATATATATATATATATATATATATAATCCTCCAACATTATGATTATAGAAAATGTTATATATGATAGAACATACATACTGCTTTATCCCAGCTGGCTGATTGATTTACTTAATCTACTAAATCTTCTAAATACAGTTATTAATCTATTATGGTTATGATTTGGTTACTATAATCTCATAATTATAGCTGGTAAAATAACCAAATCATAATCAACCAATATTTTAATCATAACAAATACAGCTATGATAGAATAGTCTGTTTGTTCTATCAATACATTGGTTACATGAACCTAAGCTTTTCTAATAAGAGAAACAACAATAGTTTCATGTTGAACTTCCTTTGTATCAGCTTCCATGATTGTACAGAACCTTTGGAACAAAGTCTCCATAATTTCTACACCAAAATGATTATGAATCATCGACTCATTGGCTGCTCTAATGGCCTTGGCAATGTTTCTTGCCGTAGTTGCTCTATCACTGATTACACCACCATTAATATCATTCCAAGTAATTGTGCTAGTCCCAAGGTGATCAATGCTGAAGGATCCTTCCTTCTCTATCTCACCTTTAACTTCTTCTGTATATGGTTCATAATATGGTGTATTATATGTGTCCAGCAATTCTTCTTCAATAATCCCCTAATATAAATTAATGAGTCAGTAATCAAAATATGCCATGCATCAATGGTTACCATAGTTATTAAAATTGGACCGGCTGGTCTGACCGATTCGATCTGTAACTGAGAAATGGTCCGGTTCATTGTTAAAAACTGGAATTGTAAAAAATAGATTGAATCGGAGAAAAACCTAGTTGAATTGGAACTGGAACAGAAAATTTGATAATTTTAGTTTTTTTTTTTACATTTTTGGTTTATATTATTTTAGACTTATAATTTTTCTTTTAGTATTTTTTAAGTTATTTTTATGATTTAAAAGCAATTTAAAAATATTAATAATAAAATTTATTCAATTAATTATATTTTAATTGATCAATAATTAGATCATTTTAATTATAACTATTTTAATAAATTTATTTAATTAAGAAATCATAAAAAATTATATTAAATAGAATATAAACATATTAATTTTGTCATTGAACTTTTTTCTAAATTTTATCGTATAAATAAATTTCAATACCTTCACTTTATAATAATTTACTATATTATTATTGTTAAATTTATATTTATATATACCAATTATGTATTCATTTTATAATTTTTATATAACTCAATTAGCTGTCTAGTTCGATCTTCAATCCAGTTCTAATAACATTGATGATTACATTAGGTGAAAATTAACCTCCAAGGCCTACTATGTATTTATTGAGTTTTGTTATTAAATTCCCCATATTTTTATTTGTGAGAAAGTGCAAAATTACTTTTTAATTTTTTAAAATAAAGCATATTTGTTACTTGACATTTTTTTATTAAAAAAATACCATTGCTATTAAAAAATTGGAGAGCAATATTATATCACTGTCATTCAAAAGTTAGTGCAAATCTACCATTTTTTATATTAAAAGTAGGTATTTTTTTTTTTGTGCAAATACACAGTTGCCGTTATGAAAATGGCAAATTTTGCACTAAATTTTTAATTGCAGAGCTATTTTTTAACAAAAAAAGTTAAGGAATAATATGCTCTATTTCAAAAATTTCAAGAGTATTTTTGCACTTCGACCTTTTTTATTTTGCAACGTTAAGGCTTATACTTCTATTGTTTTTCACATTAAGTCCCTATACTTTTGTTATTTTCCACATCAAGCTTTTATCATGTGAAAAAGTAAGGGTTTGATTCCTGTTTTTTTCACAATGAGGACTTAATAGAAAAAGTAATAAAAGTATATGAGTTTAATGTCACAAAACAAAAGTAAATGGACCTAGAGTATAATTTTGCCATAATGTTATAATCAATTACCTCAGTGACTAAATCCTGAAATGCTTGTCCTAGATAGTCCCACAACAAACAACTTCCATCAATACATGGATCTGCAAGACTTCTTCCTGAGAAAAGCAGCACCATTCGTCCTCCAGGAATTACTTCCTTTGATCTTGCCTGAAGAAATGATGAGAAATCTCTTTGAAATTGAGCCTGATAAGCTTCTAGTACACCACTTGGACTTGTCTTTGAAATGTAAATCTTCCCTTTATTTATGACTGCATTCTCTGATTTCTCACTCAACTCTGGGGGAACCTGTAATGAGCAATTCCCGGATTGAAATGACTATAATTAGGGTTAAAATTTGCTATCATATTTTATGAAATAGGTAGAAAAATTGTCATTAAATTATTTTATTCTTTTAATTTTGTTATTATATTTTAGAAATAGTCAGAAAATGTTACTATACTTTTCAAAACGGTTACTTTTTATCCCTAAATTTATTAAAATGGATAGATTTGACACACAATATTTAATGATTGATCATTATATCTTTTAGGAGTATTTATTTTCTACCTATTTCGTAAATTATAATAACAAAATTTGATCGGAATTTATATAGTTAATCTAATGATATAACAAGTTGGGGTGACCAAATTTCGGCTTGAACCGAAATAACCGATCAATTTTTTTCAATTTGATTCGATTATTTGGTTATTTCGGTTTGGTTCGATTTTTATTCTCAGAAAATTTCGGTTATTTTGGTTCGGTTTTAAAAGTCAAAAACCGAACCAAATATTAATTAAAAATATATTTTTAATTATATAATTAAAATTATTTGAATTTTAAGGGTATATATTGAAAAACAGAACCGTAAAATTTCAGTTAAGCAAATTTTTATGGATTTATATATAGATTTATACTTTAATTAAAAAATTTTAGTTAACCGAATTATTTCGGTTCGGTTCGATTCAATTCGGTTAGTAGTTAAATCGGTTCAATTTCGATTAGAAATTTATTAAAAAATTGGTTCGGTTATTGAACTGAACCGACCGATGCACCGCCCTAACAAGTACATTAATTAATATTTTTAGGCCAAATCTTAGCTAATAAAAGGATCGATTATATTCATAGTCACTGAACTTTTAACACTAATAGCGAGCTGATTAAAAATTAATTTTATGTAATATACTGTAATTAGAAAACGAATATATGGTATCAGATTACTAATGTGCCACTTCACTTAATCGTGAACACATTGCAAAAAAAAAAAAAAAAAATTTTAATGAATATTTTCTTTGATTTCTCAAGCATATCATGTGTACATTTGCTCTAAAATGGCATATTTTTTTGTCAGGATGAAGTGTCGTGTTAGTAATTCGATATTTAATTTTATCATTATAATTTTAGATAAAAAATAATTTTTTTTAAAAAAGAATTTCACTTATATTGACTGTATGTGTAATTAATGTAAGCATGGTAAGAAGAAAACCTGTGAAAGCCAATGAAGACTAGAAGAAGAGTGCACAAAGTGCAAACTATTTGAAGGGAAAAGTCTGCCATGAAAGGAACCAGGAACAGCTGAAAAGAAACATGGTGGAAAATCTTGGCCATGCATTTTCCTCATTTTCTCATGGAAAGCAGGCAAAGATTTGAAAAGAGTGTTGAAATCATTCCCTGGGAGATCGTTCAAGAATGCACAAATTTCTGGAGGAGACCGACCCGATTCAATGCATCTTCTATGGATGGTTTCCGTGAATTCAGTGACAGCAAAGAGAGCAGTTGGTCCTGAAGAAGAACAGCCAAGGTCTGCAATGGCGACAAGCTCACACAAATGGGTATCACAAAAATCAAGAATTGATTGAACCAGAACTTGCTTGGACTTTGATAGCCTTGCACTCTACCAAAAATGAAACACAAATTCAGCATTATATGAAAATTGGAAAAATAAAACTGAATTGTTGAATTATGAAAAAAATAAATATAAAAAAAAAGAACAACGACAGACCGGTGCTTTAGAGTTATTTGCATAGCTCTCTTCTCCAATCCCTCCTTTCATATGGAGGATTTGATGTATTTCTTTGCTCATCAATTCCTTGTTATATGTTCACAACACTATTGACCATAAATAAATAAATAAATAAATAAATATATATATATATATATATATATATATATATATATATATATGGGTGTGCACATTTTGGTTTTAATAAAAAAAATTATTTTTAATTTGGTTCGATTATTTCGATTTGATTTTGATTTTGATTTTAAAAAATTTTGATTATTTCGATTTGATTTTAAAAGTCAAAATTACAAAAAATTGAATCAATTGAATAATAATAAAAAATATTTTTTAATTATATATTTAAAATTATTTAAATTAAGGATATATATTGAAAAACAAATTGAAATATTTTGGTTAAACGAAATTTTAGTAATGTATATATAAATTTTACATAGAAATTTTAAAACTCGGGTTTAATCAAAACCGAATCGAAATATTTCGATTTGATTCAGTTCAATTTATATATAATTCGGTTCGTTTTTCCAATAATTTGATTTTCAATTTTTTCAATTTGATTCGGTTATTAAACCAAACTGTCCGATGCTCACCCTTATATACATAGAGAGAGAGTAAAAGTGCATATTTGCTTTTTTTAAATGCCCTTAATTTACCTTTTTTTATAATGACAGAAGCATATTCACACCTAAAAATGTATATATTTCTGTTCTAAAAAAGACATATTTTACATCAATTTATTTCAAATGAGGATATTTTGTACCAATTTTTAATATCAGGAACATTTTTTTAATAAAAAGTTAAGAAAAAATATAATTTATTTCAGAAAAATTAAAAGGTACAATATAACTTCTTCCTATATATATATATATTCTTATTCACACATATTTTGAAAGAAGAGGTGGGTAAAAAATCAAAATCTAATTATATAAAAAACATTTATCAAACTCAACCACTTTAACTAATGATAATCCATATTAGCTGTATATGAATAGCTATGAGGTAAGCAAAAAATGGTAGATGCTTGTCTTTATTCTTGAGGTATTCATGCAACAGCAACATGGTATCTTTGATGTATTTTATTTATTTAAGAATATAAAATAATTATTTATGATATTCAACAAATAAATGAGTATTCATTCGATACATTATATGTTTAGATTTATATTCTTTAAGATTTGTTCATTCATAATCAACGGTTAAATTTTAAAGGACGTAAATCTAATGATAAGTATCGTAACGTACGACATATCTGATTATCATCTCAAACTATATATGATATAATAAAATATATAATAAGTTTGTTGATATTTTCTTTTCAAGAGAAAGGTGAGAGAGAGCATCTTTTATTAATTTTTTTTTATTAGTTGTGCTTGCTAGTATATATATATATTCATGTTCAAAGATGCCAAAAATTGGAATAAGAATCTCATTGGTTCTGACTTTAAATTAAAAAAATATTATCTCATCTTATCATGTGATATTAATTTAAATTGTCTTAATGCCCATCTCAATTAAAATAATGAAAAGCTCTCTCTCTCTCTCTCTCTCTCTATATATATATATATATATAATTTTCTTGGGCTGGGTTTGCATGAAATGTTGTGTGAGCTCAAATAGTGAGGTTTGATAATTATCTTAACAGAAAAAAAAAAAAAGATTTGATAATCGTGGCTATATTTTTGCTCTAAATGATTTGAAGCAGTTTTAATTTAATTTATCTATAATCATAATTTTTTATTATTTTTTAAAAATTATCCATGCATAATCGAATTAAATCATAGACAATGTGATCTATTTAACTTTGTTTCTAAATGATGTGTCATTTAGTATTTTTTTATATATAAAAAATTTGGTTTATTCAATTTATTTGATTTAATTTTTTTAAAATTTCGATTTGATCATTTAAAAATTTTGATTCTAAAAATTTTTAAAATTTACTTTTCAATTTATTTGTTTTGATTCAATTATGGACTAAACTAACCAATTGGATAGCCCTACCATGTATGATTCTCTCTAAAAATTTAGAGTATTTTGGAATCAAAATACTAAAAAATAAATAAATTAATTAAAATATACTATTAGTTAATTAGAATAGAACTGAATTATATTATTGACTTTAACTTAAAATGAATCTGATTTTTGTGTACTGTTCGGAATTTGATTTTAGGTATTTGTTAATTTTTACTCTATATATAAATGAAATAAATTATAAATAATTTTATCTGTAAAATCTGACATAGATTCATTACATCACTTAAATTTATAATTATATATGTTTCTTTTAATGCATTTCACAATTAGCTAGTAAAATTAAATGACTTTTTAAATCATTAATAAAATTAATAATATATGATATTAATCAATTGAAACAATTTTGTTATAGTGTTTTTTTTTAATTTGTGAATTTTTATTATAATTAATAAATATTTAATTTGTTTTATTTGCATATTTTAATGAATAGTAATCTATATAAGTGATAATTAATGTTTTATTATTACTAATTGATAAAAGAATCATCTACTGCAAATCCCATAACTCCATTATACGGAACTAAAATTAATTATGGTGCATTATTATTGTTATTATTATTATTATTATTATTATTATTATTATTTAATGTTCGAATTCATATGTGTGTATATATATATATATATTTGGATAATTATTCAATATTTTAAAAGTCATTTCTTTCTGATCAATTGCATATTATATTGAAAAAATTTGTC